>ML778457.1:683083-737758 GCA_009831015.1 Picea engelmannii
AAAAAAGCGTAAATTATATTTAGAAATATAAAATTTACAATATGTAAAATGCATGTGAAAACATGCATTTAGTCCCAAAAGTTCTTACATAGGTTGAAAGATGTATGTGATGATACAAAGATCAGTAAATAGTATATGATGACTACTAGATATTCTGAACCAAACAAAGAGTCTGGATGGATTATCTTGTATCCACATAATGAACTGCCCCTTAAGGAAGAAAAGCATAGCATAGACCAATATGTATCTAATGTTATCCTTGTCCAAAAAACTGATGTACTTATCTTGCTCTTTAAAAGACTTCAAAAAATATACAAAAAAGAGGAATAAATTCTGTTAAGGAATTTTAGTCCCATTGTTCCCTTTACTCTATAAGGGGCCTATGATAGTGTTCTTGTCTTTGGCCATCCAAAAAATCTAAGATGTGCCACTTCCCATGAGACATAGAGGTGCCCTCTTTAGATAAGGAGTATGTTGCACCATTTCTTTCCCTGTAGACATGGGTGAATTTTTTTTTTGTAAATATATCTGTAATTAAAAAGACTTCTTCAAGAAGAGAAGCAAGAAAAAATGTTGTGGCATCTTTGTGTTTTCCTCATCTAGTTGATAATCACCATAGAATCCCCAAATATTTGAAGGTCTATTATCCCTTTTCCCCGAAAAAAGAGAGAATACGATTTAATGCCATAAGTTTTGCATAATTATTGGATACTTGTTCCAATCCCCACTTTATCTTAAAAAAATGTGTTGAAGAGAGATGGAGGACTCCCCCACCCCCACATCGGTCTCCGAGGTCTTTGGATGCCCCATCAAAAAATTCCCAAGGTCTATTTTGGTTTATTCGTTCTTGTACAACCTGTCTAGCGGGGGGGGGGGGGGACTTTATCTTGTGCAAAATGTGCTAAGATATAAAGGATTTTGGCTACAATAATATCTAGAAGGGATTCTTTTTCCTTGAAAATGGCAGAGTTTCTGGCAATGCAAACACCCCAAATGATGAGAAGGGGTAGTGCCTTGATCCTTTTGTTCCTAGTATTTTGTACCCAATACTTCCAGGCTTCTTCTATGGAAGTTCATTTCCAGGAGTAGGAAAAACCCAGTGTCGAGGAGACATTTTACCAAGATTGGAGAGAAAAAGGGCATCTCAGAAAAATATGAAAAGAAGTTTCCTCCTCTCCTTTACAAAGGGGGCACCAGCTCGACCCTTCTAAATCCATTAGATTCTTCCTTAATAGACACCACATGAACAATATATCCTTTAGAGGACATTTGGATTTCCATATCCTCTTCCACCACCAATAAGGAGCTTGTTGGAATCGCACAGACGACAGAAAAAGTATAACCCTCTTTTGGAGAGTATACCCCAAAGGGACTAAGATGAGAAATAAGTTCATCCTCCTAATATTTTATTTTGATATGACTTAACTTAAGTTCCCTAATAAACTCATTCCAAGGTGTAATGAAGGGTTCCTCCAGGTTCAAAGCTTGGGCATCTTGCCAACCTTGGCTCCAGATCGAAGAGTGTTGTTCATTCACAATCTGACTTAGGTGAAAGATGCCTCTTTCATGAAGACTATCTATTAGATTTTGAGGAAGTAAGTGTTGACTAGTTGCACCCACCCATGGATCCCTTCCCAACCTGAGGGAGTTCCCTTTGCCAACCTTCTAGTCTAGACCCTGACTAATAACATCAAAAGATTTTACCAAATCTTTCCACATGATGGATCCAGTTTAGCGACTTTTTTCCGGGCTCCTTATCCAATCCTCCAGTGAATCTGGGAAAATATATTTTTGTTGGATGACCTTTGACCAAATATTGTTGGAGGAGATGAGTCTCCACCCTGTCTTTGCAGCAAGAGTTGTAGAGAAGCAGTGTATATTTTTTATACCCCATCCACCCATAATATTTGGTAGAGCCAGGTAATTCCATTTGATCCAAGGAATCACAAAAATTTCCTTCTGGCCTCCCCAAATAAATTTGAAACATAATTTCCTTATTTTTTCCAGAGTTCCTTTTGGGATCCAAGACATAGATAACTAGTAGATTGGGACAGCCTTGAGGACTGATTTAACCAATATTAGCCTTCCTTCTCTAGATAACCACCTGAAGCTCCAAGATTTTAACCTTTTTTCAAGCTTTGATAATAACCAATTCCAATCTACTTTGGAGTAAGAGTTTGGTTTTAGATGAAAACCCAGATATTTTAATCCTTTATCCAATGGTTTTTCTGAATAAGAAAAAAGACCTTTGTAAAATTGTATTTCTATTGGATCCATTAGGTGAGTGGAGAGAGTATATTTTGAGCTGTTTATAAACATACCTGTAGCCCTACTGAACAGATCTAGGATGCAATACAACTTTTCAGCGTCTCCCCTTATGCCATTGCAGAAAATTAGAACATCATCAACAAACAACAAGTGAGTGAGGGAAACAATATGGAAAAGGGGAATACCTATGAAGGATATGAAGTTTTTGGCTTCCAAAAATGCCCTACTTAAACCTTCTACCACTAGAAGGAAAAGCAGTGGTGATAAAGAGCATCCCCACTACTCGAAAACTTATGATTTCTTCCTCATGAAATATATCCACGTCTTCTTGGAAAAATCATCTATGAAGGGGACATAATATAGGGATCCACCAAGTGAAGGAATTGATCTAGGTGGATGTTGGTGGTCACCCACCTATTCCAACTGGTTCCTTGTGTCCATTTTTTTGTTCAACATGTCCTTCTGTACTGCTTCGTAATTGTGAGTTCTACACTTCTGGGGATGTCTGAATCCCCACACATCCTCCAGGTGGATACAAGTGGCCTCTTACCTAATCCAACTAGCTTATTTTGTATGTTTTCATGTCAGCACATCTTTTTGTACTTCTAGGGCTGTTTTGGCGCCCTAAACGTTTTTTTTTTGGCTCGCCACAATCAAACTGTAGACATAGTCAAAGTTTGATGGCAGAATGTGTAGTTCTCTTAAATACCTTTCCAAAGGGCTATCATGCACCTAAAACGAAGGTTTATATGTATTTCTCTTAAATACACTTCCAAGTCAAGCATACAATTGATATGACCCCCAACACGCCTCTACCTAATGGACCAGTCTATCGACACACATTGATGGAGAATGACAAAATCAGGCATTAGATCCAAGAGATTCTTCAAAAGGGGCACATCAGGCCTAGCTCCTCCCCTTGTGGATGCCCGATTGTACTGGTGCAGAAGAAGGAGTGGACTTGGCGACTCTGCATTGATTACAAAGCCTTAAATAAAATTACAGTTAGGAACTGCTACCCCATTCCAAGGATTGATGACCTTCTTGACCAAATCAAGGGGGGAAAAATTCTTTAGAAAGATTGACCTAAAGTATGGCTACCACCAAGTTCCCATCGAACCAACTGATGTATGGAAGACAACCTTCAAGTCTAAAGAAGGTATATACGAATGGCTAGTCATGCCATTTGGATTAACAAATGCACCAACCACTTTCATGAGGTTTATGGATGATGTATTGAGACCCTTTATCAAATCCTTTGTGGTAGTATATTTGGATGACATCCTCATATTCAGTAGAACATGGGAGGAGCACATGCATCATATTAAGTAGGTTTTAAGCACTATGCAATAGCACAAGATTTATGCCAACTTGGAAAAATGCTCTTTTGGCATGAACACGGTCCAATACTTGGGCTACATTGTTGATGAGCATGGGGTACATGTTGATCTAGCTAAGATACAATTCATACGTGACTGGCCAGCCCCGACCACACTGACCGAGCTTCGAATATTTTTGGCACTAGCCAACTTCTACCAACGGTTCGTGTTGGGATTCTCCCATATTGCATGGGCCCTCAGCCAGGTGACCAAGGGTGGTGGTAGGGCCAAGTTCATGTGGGGGAAGGAGAAACAACGAGCATTTGATGATCTAAGGCATTTCTTGTGCTCAACTCTAGTACTCTCCTTTCCCAATCTGCAACAACCATTCGAGATTGAGACTGATGCATCTGACTATGTTGTGGGCCCAGTTCTCACTTAGCACGGGCATCTATTGGTGTACCATAGTGAGGAACTCTCCGATATTGTCTAGAAATAACCAACCTATGATAAGGAAATGTATTCCATTGTATAAGCCTATCGTCAATGGAAACATTGCTTTCTAGGGAAAGAGACAATCATGCACACTGATCACAAGCCTCTGCAGTTCATACAAACACAAGGGAAATTGCAGAATGACCACCATAAGAAGTGGTCCAACTACATGCAGTAGTTCCATCTCAACATCAAGTATAAGACATGTATCTCCAATCATGTCATTGATTTCCTCAATTAGCCTCCTGTGGCTACACTCACCACTATGCTCCATTCTTGTGGACATGAAGCATTTGAGTGGCCCCAACTTTATCAGCAAGATCCAGACTTCGACACCACCTATCAACTCTTCGGTATAGGCACAACTGTCATTGATTTTCACATTCAGGATAGAATCTTATTCCACCTTGTCCATCTTTGTGTTCCTATAAGAGAGCATGCAAATATGATTTGGGAATCTCACTACAGTCGAGTGGCAGGACATTTTGGCATGGAGAAAACTATGGTCATTCTTCAGAAACATTTTTATTGGCCAAAAATTTGACAGGACATCAGTAAGTATATCATATCTTGCACTGCCTGTGCCATTGCCAAGCCATCCATTAAGAAGCAATACTTTTACAACCCTCTTCCTATTCCCGAGAAGCCCTAGGAATCCATATGAATGGATTAGATGTTTGGCTTGTTGTCCACCAAGCAAGGAAATAATTGTGTGTTTGTGGTCATTGATTGGTTTTAGAAGATGTACATCCTCACAACCTGTAAGAAGAATGTCACAGTGGCTAATACTACTAAGCTCTTCCTCGAACGAGTGTGGGTCCACTTTGGGATACCACAGACCATCATCTTTGACTAAGAAAGTAGGTTCCTCATCACCTTTTGGTCGAGTATCTAGTCTCTGTTGGACACCAAGCTCACAAAATCCATTGCTTTCCACCCCAAAATCGATGGCCAAACAGAGTTCGTCAATCAGATGATTGTGCACATCCTACGCATGTACAATTATAAGCATCCACATACATGGGACAAGAGTCTCTCATATTTTCAACACAGTTACAACATGGATATCCATAGTTCCATTGGACCTATCCCATTTCAGGTGGGTCTAGGATTCCAACCCATGGGACCCATTGATGTTGCACTTCCTCTTGCCATTGCACAAATAGACTCTTCCCCTAATCAGTCTGCGATCGAAAAATATACCAGATTCATTGAGTGGATTCAACACATCCGCCAACAGGTCTAGGAGATTTTGTAGAAATCCAATGCTAAGTACAAGCAACGCCATGATCAACATAGGGTACCACACCAGTTTCATGTTGGTGACAAAGTCTGGTTACATTTGTTGAAGGAGCGTCTCACCGAGCCCCATCAAAATATTTTCCCACTTTGTTATGGGCCTTAGACTATCACCAAGGCCGTGGGTAGCAATGCTTTTAAGCTCAACACTCCACCCTTCCTTGGTCTGCATCCAATATTCAATGTGGACCTCCTTTGGCCATATTTCCCCCCATTATTGGACACCTCCGAGATCACAGAACAACTAACACCAACATAGATCAACCTTGACTTCATGGAACAAGCATCCACTGTTCATATAGTGGACACACAGGTGAATGGCACTCACCAGTACCGTATCCATTTTTATTAGGTTGTCAAGGCAGGGCAACTTCTACACCAAGGCAAGTGGATCACCCGAGGCCAAATCCAACAAAAGTTTCCTCACCTGATGGAGGAACTCAACGCAATGGAGACCATTTCTTCCTAGGGGGGGGGGATTGATCCAGGTGGATATTGGTGGCCACCCACCTATTCCAACTGGCTTCTTGTGTCCATTTTTTTGTTCAGCATGTTATTTTGTACTGATTTGTAATTGTGATTTCTACACTTCTAGAGCTATCTGAAGCCCCACACATCCTCCTAGTGGATACGAGTGGCCTCTTGCCTAATCCAACTGGATTATTTTATATGTTTTCATGTCAGCACATCTTGCTGCACTTCTAGGGACATTTTGGGGCCCTAAACATTGTTTTTTGTCTCTCCATAGTCAAACTGTAGAAAAAGTCAAAGTTTGACAAATAAATGTGTAGTTCTCTAAAATACCTTTCCAATGGGCTATCACGCGCCTAAAACATAGGTCGTATGCAAAAGTTACGACCCTTGGAAGTTGAGGTACCTGTTGAGGAAAACATATGAATTGATCTTGCTCAAGCATTTTTAGACTTTACAAAGAAAAGTAGATGGGAATATCACCCTATGTTTATATCCAACAAAAATAACATCCTAACTCACAAGTATTAGTTACGAATTCTTAGGCTAGTCTTTTATCAACAAAAAGCTTGCTGGAATTTCATTTTTGTAAGTAATTTTCTGAATATAGTAGTTGCTGAAATAAATGTAAGAACAGAAGTAAAGACACCAAGATTATAATCAAGATAGATAAGACATAAAGCAATCCTTTATTTCATTCCAATTCACCAAAGAGTCACTTTCTTTACAAAATCTCATACAAAAATCTTAGACCAAAGTCGAACTTAGACATCCCCGATGGAACATACAAAAGGACCTCTGACATAAAACCAAAACTGAACTCTAAAAGATGGATCAACTTGCCATAGATTGCTTCCCGCTCGAATCTGCACAATAGCCTTTATTAGTCATGAAATATAATTCACAAATAGACAATTCTACACAGACTATCAAACATAGATCAACACCTCTTAAGAACAAGTGTCTGAATGATTTCATTCAGCCCTGAATATTGCTATCTACAATAAGACCCTACTATCATAAAAGAGAATTAAGTTGTGATGAATATATGAATGAATGAAAACTGAACTATCTCAACATAAACTCAAAGAGAAAACCTTAGCATGCTTTTGCTTTTATCCTCCCTTGTTCCTCCCTTTCCTTTTGCTTTTAACGAATTAGAATTGGTTGTAGTAGTTGAACCAACTCATTAGTTAAGTTAATTAAAGACTCAACTAAATTTAGTTAGGGGGAAAAGTAATAATCATAATAAGGTTCATAAATAAATAATAACTAGTAGGTGGGATCCCTTGTGACTCCCTTTGGTTCATAACAATCATAACATAACCATTAGTTAATCAAAACACACCTCCTTGTGTCTCCCATCAACATATCCACTTTTGGTAATTTTTTCTCATGAAATTGAAATTATTTCCAAAAATAATACTCATACATCCAAAATAAAACATGTTGTCCAAATATCCCTGAAGTCAATTGTCATAAATCTACAGATAAAATAACAACTCAAAATCCATATTTCCCTGTCTACGATGCAACCATTTTTTAATCCTTCTCTTTGATAGAAGCGTAATAGGCCTTTGTTTTCAACCTTTATTTGAATAACTCACTCTTGCATGCATGATTGATTATTAACAATCTTTTAATTAACCATACATGACAACTCTTGTAAAATATGAAATGGATTATGGCTCAACAATATATCAGACTCATGCAATCCAATCCATACAAATTGTTTCACCATTTATCAATGAGCAAGGGGGTGAAAAAGGGTTCTGGGATATGTGAGGGGGTTGTATTGAGTGAAAATATGATATAATGAGGGGGGGAAAAAACACGGTCACTGCTCAATGATAACAACAATCAACTGAAAGGCAAACCAATAAAACATCACTGTAATCCACATCAATCACTGTCAATTTCAACTTCCTTAACACCAAAATTCTCTTCACTGTAATTTATCTAAGAACAGGGAGTGGAAAATGAAATGGGAAGATGAGGGGATTTGTAATTAGCGGAAAATGAAAATCATGGAAGGGAAAAAAAATGATTATTGTTCATGAAATTAATTAAGTGATCCATAAAACATGTTGCGAAAAAGATGCATCAACCATCATTCATTTGACCAAATAAAGGTTTCTGTGCATTTAACTAGTTCTTTGTTCATAATCAAATACCCGACACAGTGTCACCACAAGACAATATGTATTCCACATAATTTGTAAGGGGTTATGTTCCTTTCATTTACTTTTCTTTGCATTTCATAACAATTTTCGAACAGTAATTTCCAAACTGTAACCATTCAAAATCAACCACTGCTTATAATCAATAAATATACCCTAGTTCATGTTTCCAAAAATAACAATGAAGTCGTAGTATCATTACCATCTAGTCTATCATTTGAATGCAATGAACTTCGTTAAATAAATAAGGACAAACACCCAAAATTAAGATCAAATTGCCAAAACCCGAATTGGCAATTAAATGGACAATAGCCACCACCCAACACAAGATATGTGTCGAATAATTCAATCATGCAAGTGAAAATGCATCACTGTGCAAGCCCAATCTAATGTGACTAAAAAACTAGGTCACCTAGCCAACCGACAAGGTATCAACAACAATCCTGTATCAAAAAATGATTGGGTTGCAACGAATCACGCTCAAAAAAATCTGTGGGTAACCCTGGGTGTGAGCACCGAAGCCATCTATGTTATTCATAGTGCGCAACCAACAAACACCATAAGGAAACATATCCATTTCAACAAAAACAATAGGCAACCACTGCAATAGCTCATCCATCATGCCGAACCATCGATTAAATACAATATCACTATGATCTAGTCACAACGTAATCGGCTATGCTGTGCAAACCAAAGCTTACATAATCGAACAAATATAAAGTAGTAGTGGAAATATTCTCTATAGTGATCCAGCTCAATAGTCATTCGGCCCCAAAGAAAAACATAGTTACCATGCCCATTAATTCATTTACAAAACACCATGCACACACGTGATATGCGTGAGCAACATCAAGCCTTTGTAACCAATGCCAACTAATCATCTAAATTATTCTCAGTGCAAATACCAGTGACTGTGTATTAACCAAACAATTCGCCACTGTCGTAAAAAATCAATCACCCTAACAAGTTGTGGCAACTATGCAATCGGGGCAGAGGCCTTCTTCATTAAAAAAAATGAGTTATTAACATAAGGAGGGTTATTGTACACTTGAAAGTTGATGCAGGAGCATCGCCAACTCAGCAAGCGAGCCAGCACATCAAGCGAAAGATCAGCTAGGAAAACCAACCCAAAATTTTGAAAGTGCTTTGGGATTATAGCGCAAGTCTTTAATGAATCCTTTATGAAGGAGCACCTTTTGTATGTTGTATTAGACCTCAAGCCATATGCTCTTGTCTGAAGTAGATAGACGACATTTACTTTAGTTAATGCAAGTAGATAGGATTTTAATTACAGACTAGACAGTTTAGAGTTCGGGAGGGAAAACGGATATAGACACCCTCACTTGTACATTGTAACATTATTCAGATTATTCAGAAGCATTCAGAAGAGAGGAGCAAGCAGAGAAGTGTATGAAGAACACCCATGTACAGATTTGAGTTAATAGAAGAGAGTCTTTGATTCAAATTCATGTCTGGTGTTGTTTCTATGTGTGTATTGTTCATGTGCTTATGAATGTTTGTTTCTGGTTATGCATTTGCTTTGTATATGTTGTGCATGTGATTTCAGGGATTCAATATGAAGTCTTAAATGGGAGAGAGGGAATGAGTTTCAATTGTTTCTCTATCTGAGCCAAGAGATTCCTGCAAGGAGTGCAGTCGAATTCATCCACAAGGAGTGCGTTGATGAGGGCTCGATAGTCTAACTTTTGTTCTTATTTGCCCATAAATGGAAGTGGGTCGTCGCAACCATGCAAGGAGTGTGCAGGTTGAAGGAAGGAGAAGTCTCAGTTGTTAACCTGAGAAAAGGAGACAAACGACTGCTGCTGTAGGAAGTGCGCAGAGTCCGAAGGACTCAACACTTGAGGAGTTGTTGAACGCTGAGCGCAAGGAGTGTGCATAAATTCCTCTGAAGGAGTCAGAGTGAATAAGCTCAGGAGGTATAGAACCCTTGTGATATCGTTGAAAGGGAGCATGGAAGATTCGTGTCGAGGAAGGTTTCGAGCAGGAGTTGCAAGCGCAGGCCTGGAGAACAAGTCTCGGCAGAAGCACTTATTCATTTTTTAGAAATCCTCAAGGAGGAGGAGTTGACGGTCAGGATTCGCAGGGGAGATCAGCGAAGTTCTGATAACCATTAGATCTCAGGAGAGTAGCACTGGGTTTAAGCCTTAGTGTGCAGAGAAGGAGCCAAGGTTCATCGGAGAGTTGGCTCATTGGAGGATTGGGGCTCCGAAGACAGGAGTCTTGTGTGTTGAAATCCCGATTAGCGATTTTCCGATGCCAGCAGAGCCGTTGATCCGAGATAAAGGGAGTCATTGGATCTACACGTGACCTCATGTATCGGTTAATCGTGAGTTGAAGTCCCAAGTTGGAAAAACAAATATCGCGATATTATGAGGGGCGATATCCCGATAGGCTCCGAACCGTCGATCGTGAGAGACGCGTGTCAGGAGATCCCGAGAAATCGGGGATCGGAGAATCAGGGTTTGCAAGAGCAGAAAAAACTTGCAACTTGAACTCTCAAAGTGTGATATCCTGACGGAGGGGTCGTGTGGGCCACAGCTAGAGCGAGTGGGAGACAGGTGGCATCGGGGATCGGGAATTGGGAACATGAGAGGTAAGTGATTTGCGACATCGTAAGTCCCGATTTCCCGAAGGGTAAAATCCTGACAAGAGCAAGGGAAAGCCTTGGCAAATACTCATCGGGTTTCGGAGTTTTGTGAGACCCGAATCTGTGCTTTCAGGACTCGCGATACCGCGAGGTCCGATATCCCGATAAAGGCAAATGGAGATCACCGAGAGAGCATCCTGTGGGTGTGGAAAGGTCCTGATAAGGGATTTGAAGAGGTAGTTAAACTCTTCGGGCCGAGGAAAGAGAAGGTCCTGGTGAGAGCGGACGTGTGTCGGGTGGGTGCATGCATCAAGTGGTATCATAGCGGGATTAACTCTTTGTTTTCTATAGTAGAGAGAAAAGAGTGGGAATTTCTTTACTTTCTACAGTAGAGGAGAAAATTTCACCATGCCAACCAGAAGAGAAAGGCAATCACCTGAACCCGAGGATAGGGAGGTGAGAAGAAGAGGTAGGCCGGCAGGGAATCCAGAGATGGAGAGACAGATACGCGATCTCAGAGCGAGATTGGAAGACATGGAAGCAGCGCAGAGATGCACAGCCAATGCTGGAGATCTAAGTGACTCCGAAGGTGAAGCTAAAGCTGAACAGCAAGGAGAAGTTGTAGCAGAAGATGCAGCCAATGAGTGGTTAATCAAGGCTATCGCTCGAATGAGTTCTAAGACAAAAATGGACATTCCAACTTATGAAGGAAGCCTAGATGTAGAAGAGCTGTTGGATTGGATTAGAGCTCTTGATACCTACTTCGACTACGAGGATATCGAAGAGGATAAAAAGGTAAGGCATGCTGTCACTAAATTGAAAGGACATGCAACATTATGGTGGGATGAGCTTCAGGCAGATAGACGTTCCAAGGGCAAGCAAAATATCAAAAGCTGGGATCAAATGATAGCGAAGATGAAGGCGAAGTTCATCCCAAGAGACTATCAGATCACACTGTTCAGGAGAATGCAGAACCTGAGACAGAAGTTGATGATGGTAAAGGAATATACCGAGGAATTTTACAAGCTCAATATCAGAGCAGGTCATCGGGAGAGTGGTGATGAAAAAGTCGCCAGATATATGAATGATTTAAGATATGACATTCAGGATGAGATGAGTATGACAACCATCATAACGGTTGAGGATGTGTATCAAATGGCACTGAAGGCAGAGGAGAAGCTAAGCCGCAAGCCAGCACAGGGAGGCAGAGACAAGAGCCAGCCGAGAGGTAAATCAGTTGCCCAAGACAGGTTCCAGAAATCTAAGGATGACTAGAAGAGACCTTAGGGTAAAATTGAAAGAGGTGGAACCTCATAGAGAGGGCCACATGCCGAACAGAGAAGGCAACAAAATGATCAGCAAGGAGATTACGCTGATGCAAACACTTTTCCTCGTACCAGAGGTAGAGGAAGAGGCAGAGGAGGAATCATCACATGCTACACATGTGGGAAGAATGGGCACAAAGCAGTTGACTGTCCAGATAGGAAGAAAGATGGAGGAGAAGCTCACATCGCCGAGGCACAAAGGTGAGCTATTGAAGTAGAAGACGCAGCAGACAGAAGGTCATTAATGATGCATAAGGTTCTCGTAACACCCGAGAAGGAGGTGGAGGACACAGCTCAGAGAAGCAGACTATTCAGAACCGCATGCAAGACCAAATATAGGAAATTCAAAGTGATCGTGGACAGCGGAAGCATCGATAATCTCGTTTCAACCGAGATGGTGGAGAAACTAGAGTTGGAAATGACTGATCACCTGAGTCCATATAAAGTTTCATGGCTACATAAGGGACATCAGGTGAGTGCCACTAAACAGTGCTTAGTGGACATCAAAATAGGAGGATATAATGATCAAATTCTCTGTGATGTTATTCCTATGGATGTATGTCATTTATTGCTAGGAAGACCATGGAAATATGACAGAAACGTAATTCATGATGGGAAAATGAATATGTATACTTTAGAGAAGAATGGGAGAACACATATGTTACTTCCGATAAAAGATAAGGAGGTGAAACTGGAGGTGAACAACAAGATACTTCTCATGAGTGGGAAGGAACTTCTGGCAGAAGTAAAGAAGAAGGAAGATCCACAATTCTTTGTGGTCAGGAAACCGAAAGTTGCTTTGACCAGCACAAGAGTGGATGATTTGCCGAAGGAAATTCAGGAATTGCTGGAGGAGTTCACTAATATAGTGGTGGATGAATTACCTCATTCGTTGCCGCCAATGAGGAGCGTGAGCCATCATATAGACCTCATACCAGGAGCCATTTTTCCGAACAAAGCAGCATATAGGTTGACGCCGCAGGAGAATGAGGAGGTCAAAAGGTAGGTGCAGGAATTACTAGACAAAGGACTAGTCAGGGAAAGTTTGAGTCCATGTGCCATTCCAACGGTACTAAGTCCAAAGAAGGATGGAGGTTGGAGAATGTGCATAGATTCCAGAGCCATTAACAAGATCACCATAAGGTATAGGTTCCCATTACCAAGAATAGACGACTTGATGGACTGTTTAAGTGGGGCAAATTATTTTTCAAAAGTTGATTTGAAAAGCGGATACCATCAAATTTGCATGAGGGAAGGCGATGAGTGGAAGACAACCTTCAAAACCAACGAAGGGTTATACGAATGGCTAGTCATGTCGTTTGGCTTGACGAATGCACCGAGTACATTCATGAGGCTAATGAACGAAGTGCTGAAAGAATTCATTGGTAAGTTTTTCATTGTTTATCTAGATGACATATTGATTTTCAACAAATCAAGAGAGGAACATTTGAAGCATTTAGCTGCAGTAATGAGGAAGCTACAACAAGAGAAGCTGCTAATCAACATGAGGAAGTCTTCATTTATGAAGAAAGAACTCATTTATTTGGGGTTTGTCATATCGGAAAATGAATTAAAGATGGATCCAAGTAAAGTGGATGTAATAAAGAATTGGCCATCACCAAGAAATGTTTTCGAGGTGAGAAGTTTTCATGGATTGGCGAGTTTCTACAGGAAATTCATCCGAAATTTTAGCAGAATCAGCGCAGCAATGATGGACACAGTCAAGAAGAGACATAAGTCTTTTCATTGGACTGAAGAGGCAGAAAAGAGCTTCAATCTGTTGAAGTGAAAGATCATCGAGCAATCGGTGTTGGTGTTGCTAGATTTTCAGAAAGTTTTCCAGGTAAAGTGTGATGCGAGTCGCTTTGCCATAGGAGCGGTCTTGAGCTAGGAGGACAGACCAGTTGCATATTTCAGCGAGAAGCTGGATGAGGTAAAGGTGAAATACTCCACGTATGATACGAAATTTTATGCCATTATACAGGCGTTAAAGAAGTGGAGGCATTACTTGATCCCAAAAGAATTTGTATTGTATAGTGATAATCATGCATTACAGTTTGTGACTCAGCAGGAGAAGCTAAACCAAAAACATGCAAAATGGGTAGAGTATATGCAGAATTTTACATTTGTAATCAAACACATTTCAGGGACTGCTAACAAAGTGGCTGATGCTTTGAGCAGGAAGTGTTTGTTGCTGCAGGAATTCTGAGTCAAGACATTGGGTTTTGAAAACCTTGAAGACATGTATGCAGGTGATGTAGATTTTGCAGAGGCATATGAGGCAACTGAGAATCCAGTTCTCAGAGACAGAAGCCCATGGATGGATTACATGATTTAGAATGGACTGTTGTTCAGAGGAAACCAATTATGCATTCCGAATTGCTCCATGAGGGAGAACCTGCTAAAGGAGAAGCACAGTGGCGGATTAGCAGGGCACTTTGGCCATGAAAAAATGTTCGCGAAGCTGAGTGAAGCATACTTCTGGCCAAGGATGCGAATATATGTCAAGAAGTTTGTTGACAGGTGCAGAATTTGTCATCATTCGAAGGGCAGGAAGCAGAATGCGGGATTCTATCAGCCATTACCCATACCAGAAAGACCATGGGAGGCGATCAGCATGGATTTCGTACTAGGATTGCCGAGGACACAAAGAGCACATGATTCCATCTTTGTGGTAGTTGACAGGTTTTCAAAGATGGTACATTTCATTCCATGTCAGAATACCAGCGATGCGACTCACATCGCAAACTTGTTTTTCAAGGAGGTTGTTAGACTTCATGGACTGCCGAGAAGCATTGTATTGGACAGGGATACCAAAATTTATTGGACATTTCTGGAGGACACTCTGGAAGAAGATGGGAACTAACTTGATGTTTAGTTCAACCTATCATCCACAGATAGATGGGCAGACAGAAGTGGTCAACAAAAGTCTGGGAGACTTACTCAGAAGCCTAGTGATAGAGCACCATAACAGCTGGGAAAATGTGTTGCCACAGGAAGAATTCACTTACAACGATTCAGTGAATCGAAGCACAGGTAAGAGTCCGTTTGAGATAGTAAATGGTAGACAGCTGAAAGGTGTTTCGAAACTGAGGGATTCAGAAAAAATAATGACAAAGAGCGCGAGCGCTGAAGAATTCGTAGAGGCGATAGAAGAACTTCATAGCAGAGTGAAGCAGCGATTGCTAGAGTCGAACCAGGAATATAAATGCAGAGCAGATCAACATAGTAGACAACTTCAATTTAAGGTTGGTGATATGGTTCTGGTGCATCTAAGGAAAGAAAGGTTCCAAAGGGGAACAACCAGAAATAAACAAGCTCAAAATGAAGAAAATTGGACCATGCAGAGTCATGAAGAAGTTGGGAGAAAATGCTTATGAGATTGAATTGCCGGATGACATTGGAATATCTCTGACATTCAATGTCTCAAACTTATATCCCTATAAGACTGAGGAAGTAGGAGCTGGAATTGATAAACAGCCAGAAATCCAGTGGCAGAAGTAGATGCCGATTGCGGAAAGACCACAGATGGAGCGTATACTTGACAGAAGAGTCAGCAAAAGAACCAGACGAAAGCAATACTTCGAGTATCTGGTTAAATGGAAGAATCACATAGTGGAGGATGCCAGCTGGGAGACATAAGCAGTGATTCAAAGGCATGGACAAACCGTACAGGAGCTCATGGACAGGAACCCATGAAAGTTTTCAAGCCAAGGAGTATGATGCAGGAGCATCGCCAACTCAGCAAGCGAGCCAACACATCAAGAGAAAGATCAGTTGGGAAAACCAACCCAAAATTTTGAAAGTGCTTTGGGATTGTAGCACAAGTCTTTAATGAATCCTTTATGAAGGAGCGCCTTTTTTATGTTGTATCAGACCTCGAGCCATACACTCTTGTCTGAAGTAGATAGACGACATTTACTTTAGTTAATGCAAGTAGATAGGATTTTAATTACAGAATAGACAGTTTAGAGTTCGGGAGGGAAAACGGATATATACACCCTCACTTGTACATTGTAACATTATTTAAATTATTCAGAAGCATTCAAAAGAGAGGAGCAAGCAGAGAAGTGTATGAAGAACACCCATGTACAGATTTGAGTTAATAGAAGAGAGTCTTTGATTCAAATTCATGTCTGGTGTTGTTTCTCTGTGTGTATTGTTCATGTGCTTATGAATGTTTGTTTCTGGTTATGCATTTGCTTTGTATATGCTGTGCATGTGATTTCAGGGATTCAATCTGAAGTCTTAAATGGGAGAGAGGGAATGAGTTTCAATTGTTTCTCTATCTGAGCCAGGAGATTCCTGCAAGGAGTGTAGTCGAATTCATCTGCAAGGAGTGCGTTGATGAGGGCTCAATAGTCTAACTTTTGTTCTTATTTGACCATAAATGGAAGTAGGTCGTCGCAACCGTGCAAGGAGTGTGCAGGTTGAAGGAAGGAGAAGTCTCAGTTGTTAACCTAAGAAAAGGAGACAAACGACTGCTGCTGCAGGAAGTGCGCAGAGTCCGAAGGACTCAACACTTGAGGAGTTGTTGAATGCTGAGCGCAAGGAGTGCGCATAATATCCTCTGAAGGAGTCTGAGTGAATAAGCTCAGGAGGTATAGAACCCTTGTGATATCGTTGAAAGGGAGCATAGAAGATTCGTGTCGAGGAAGGTTTCAAGCAGGAGCTGCAAGCGCAGGCCTGGAGAACAAGTCTCGACAGAAGCACTTATTCATTTTCAAGAAATCCTCAAGGAGGAGTTGACGGTCAGGATTCACAGGGGAGATCAGCGAAGTCTCGATAACCATTAGATCTCAGGAGAGTTGCACTGGGTTTAAGCCTTAGCATGCAGAGAAGGAGCCAGGGTTCATCGGAGGATCGGGGCTCCGGAGACACGAGTCTTGTGTGTTGAAATCCCGATTAGCGATTTTCCGACACGAGCAGAGCCGTTGATCTGAGATAAAGGGAGCCATTAGATCTATGCATGACCTTGCGTATCAGTTAATTGTGAGTTGAAGTCCCAAGTTGGTGCAACAAATATCGCAATATCATGAGGGGCGATATCCCGATAGGCTCCGAATCATCAATCGTGAGAGACGTGTGTCAGGAGATCCCGAGAAATTGGGGATCGGAGAATTGGGGTTTGCAAGAGCAGAAAAAACTTGCAACTTGAACTCGCGAAGCGCGATATCCCAACAGAGGGGTCATGTGGGCCACAGCTGGAGCGAGTGGGAGACAGGTGGCATCGGGGATCGGGAATCGGGAACATGAGAGGTAAGTGATTTGTGACATCGTAAGTCCCGATTTCCCGATGGGTAAAATCCCGACAAGAGCAAGGGAAAGCCTTGGAAAATACTCATCGGGTTTCAGAGTTTTGTGAGACCCAAATCTGTGCTTTCAGGACTCGCGATACCGCGAGGTCCGATATCCCGATAAAGGCAAAGGGAGATCACCGAGAGAGCATCCTGTGGGTGTGGAAAGGTCCCGATAAGGGATTTGAAGAGGCAGTTAAACTTTTCAGGTTGAGGAAAGAGAAGGTCCTGGTGAGAGCGGACGTGTGCCGGGTGGGCGCATGCATCAAAAGTGAAATTTGGCAATGTAGGGTTTATCATGATTATCATACACGTAATAACCAAATTCCAAACCAATACAACTTCCATACGACCCACTAGGTGAGTCTGTATCCAAATTGGTCGACCATACATCCAATCCACAAAAACCCATAACAACTTGACAGGCCTACCAATTTTCCTATGAAACCCCAAGATGGAGGGCTAAGGGTTTTCTTTGTAGCCATCACAGGAGGAACAAATCCAACTTATCATAATAGTGAAAACTTTGAGGCCAAAGGTGTACACACAAAGAGGGCTATGCTTTGTTTGTGGACAAGAAACAATTCCATGATAGGGGCCATAACATGAGGTGAGGCTTTAATTTTGCGTGGCAGTGTTATTTTCATGCAGGGTATAACCCTCATTCCCTTCAAAAAACTACCACACAGAGGTGAAGACAGGGCCGCGTAAGAAATGGAAACCCACTTCGTGACCTCTAGTGATGAAAACAACTAATTGCCCACATGTAAAATGCATGGTGACACAAACACTTCATTCATTAAACCCCATAAAAACTCATAGACTGGATACAATAATGCGGAAGCATAAAAATAGCCCACCAAGACCAACAAGGATAACAAAGATCTCTTGTGACTGCTAATGCCCAAGATAACCAGTAATGCTATGACTTCACCACCATTTCAAAGAGAATAATCAACGTTTCATCACAAATACCATTTACACAGTCGTAGTACTTAAGGAAAGCACTGATGATACACTTGAGCCAATATCCATTTCATAACCAGCTTAGACTCATGAAGGGCTAAAAAAAATAACATACCTGTAATCAAATGTCTTAAAACACAAGTTGGCCGAGTGATTCCTCACTGCTGAGAAATCGGAGCATAACCACAACAATTATGTTTGGAAGATAGCCTGACTAGGGTGGCATCCAACAGTAGGGGTAAAGGTGATGTGCAGTAAATGCACATCACTTACCTACTGCAATTTCATTCAATTCTTAGTACGCGCCAGCTACTAATCAAACAAATCATCCACCTTGAACCAACAACCTTTAATTTCCAAGAGTGCCACCCGTATCATATATTACCACTTCTATTATGTAGAAACACATACCAAATATGCTATATACAACCTTGAAAGCTCGTATGGTAATCCTATGTTAGCTCAGATTTCCCACATCCCTTTTAAATGCACATAGTATAACATGTTAGCATAGGACAATTTCTTCCTTTAGTTTCTTTTCCTTCATTGTTACTAACATGTGTCTGTTGCAGGTGTCACAAGAACAGTCAGCAATGACAACCATGATAAATTTGGTGTTACTTGATCTTGGAACAACAAGGGATCCCTGTATAATATGCTTGATCCATTATCCAATAAAACAAGATATCATCAACCATGAAAGTAGTGTCGAACAATAACATAACATCGAATAAACATCAGACTTGATCTCCAATCTACGAGGGGGTCCCACCTACTAGTATTATTTAGCTTTTATAATAATAGGATTTAGAAACACTTTCTGGGCGAAACTACATTGACGTTTTTAATCGTCAATAGTACCAAATTACACCAACTTACCCATAAGGCCCACATGACTTTTGGTGTTTCACCATCTAGGGCTAGGTTTTTGGATGCCTAGGGTTTTGGAATTCATGAGTAATATCAAAAAATCCTCTGAAGCCTCATTGTAATCCATTCTTCTTAGACAAATGCATGTAGTAGCCACATCTCTTCTAAGAGATAGCTACCACCATTCGAGCAAGTGTTCCAGTTCTACAGTTTTATAATTTCAGCCTATTTCATTATTTAATAGAAGATATTGTTCACTGGATATTTGTGTTATTATTCATATATATGTGTTTATTGTATTCAGTCTGTTAATCAATTCACTCTACTCCTAAATCTGGATTACGAACTGTAACCAGACCAAACACATCACTATGCACCAGTTCTAGAATCTAATTTTCCCTTGTCACTCCAGATGGGAACCTCACTTGAATTTGTTTCCCATATATGCAATGTTCACAAAAGTCGACTTCTCAACCACATTCATGAAAACCTTTGACCATACCTTCCCTTTTTATAGCTCGAAGTCCTTTTTCTCCAATGTGTCCCATCCTATCGAGTTCATCATGTCTTGTAAATTCAGTTTGAACCGACTTAGCTCGAGTCGAGTCGAGTTGTGTCAACATTGATTCGAGTCGAGTCGATTTCAGTAGCAATGATGTTGTTGCATCCAGTTGAGTCGGCATTCCCTAAAATATTGTACATGGTACCAATCTGAACTCCTCTTATTAAGACCATCACACCTCTGACCATATTGCACAAATCCTTCTAAAGCAGAGTATGCACACCTGCATCACTCATCTTACTGACAAATATCAGGTTTCTTGCCAAACCCAGAATGTGTAGCATACCTGGAAAGGTTCATTTCCTCCCATCAAGTAGTGTTAGTCAGACTCTTCCCCGTTCGAAAATTCTAGTTGTCAAGTTGTCCCCCAATAACACATCACCCCCATCATATTGTTCATATTTATAGAACCATTCTTTATGTGGTTTCATATGATAGGATACTCCTTATTCGATCAACCAAACATCTTGATCTGACTATGTACTGGTTGATGCCAGGTACACATGACCTCCCTTCTCCAAGGTCATCTTTCTCTTAGTCAACTTCTTCTGGTCAGATCCAGCACTACCTTATGTTTCCTTTGACTTATAGTCCTTTTTATAATACCCAAATTTACCACATTTCCAACATCGTCACGGTGAATGAACCAGGGATTTAGATCTACCCTTCGACTTATACTTTCTACCAAATATTATGCCTTTATCTCTATCTATTGGTCGACCTCTCACTACCAGAGCATCATTGGTCGATCCTTCCATGTTATTTCTTCTCATTTCTTCTGGCAACAGAGAAGAAACCATGTCCTCTAGTGCTAGTGTGGTTGTATTACTCCTAATAGCCACGAATAAGCTATCCCGGGAGTCTGGAAAATAACTCAGTCACCGAACTTCCATCACTCATTCTCAAAAGATACAGTTTATTTCTGAGAAACGACTTATTTACTAGATATTTCGACTAATATAAGATTCCAAACTTGTCCCATAGTTTCTTGACCAAATATTTACCCGAGACATTCAACAACACCGAATCTAAAAGAAAAAGTTGAATCATACTTCTTACTTTTCTTTTGAGTTTCTCCCATTCTTTCATCGACGTGCCTATCGGTTGGGTACCTGGACAAACCGTTGTCCATTGTTCTCAATCTACAAGAAGATTTTCCATTTTAAGCTTCCAAGGCTCAAAATTATGGCATTGAAACTTTCTATCTCTAGTCTGGTACTATTTGCCATTCTTTACCACGATCTTTATACCACAATCTTTAAAACAATTTATGAATTACGATTCTTACTGTACCTAGGGTTTAGTTCTCAGATTCCATATTTGCATATCAAGATCTGATATAATTTCTAAATCATTACACCAATTTGATAACTCACTTGTCACGAAGATATGATCTCTGATACCACATGTTAGGAAATGCAATGCACTTCCATACTAATCCTAGAAGAAGAGAAGAATAATTTAATCAAGAAGAAAAAGACACAAGCAATCATAGTACATCGAGATTTTACCTTGGAAACCCTTAACCAAGAAAACCAACATTCCTTTCAACATTATGCTCTCCTGTTGTCTTATTCATTCTAAATAAAAGGTTACATGTCTAACCTTAGTCCACACGTGAGACACAATCGACATCATACTCTCTTGCACAAGCAAGAACAACCCTGTAGCCAATTCAGCTTACATATGCATGAACAACAACCTACACTTATAGATGCATTAACCTACAAAAGTGCATTCTATGATTACCTACAACAACAACCTTTACATCCTTACAAAACGCCTCTTTATAGACTTTACAACATGCAAAACCCTAAAGATTGGTGCCCAAAAATGGTTACAGATCCATGCATATCATTGGCTACAAATCCTGCAAATCCCGGGATTCTATTACAGTCGAATCCAAGTCGATTTTACCTATCGACTACCAGTCAGCCTTCATTCAGTCTCTATTTGGTTGTCTCACTCCCACACTTCGACCTCTTGTTAGTTGACTTTCCGTCAATATCTTCGACTTTGACTTTACTCGGTCGACTTCCTCGACCTTCGACTTGTTGTCGATCTATCTCAACTTCGACCATCAGTCAATTCACCTTGACTAGAATTTCACTAAAAAGAATATAAAAAACCAACACATATGCTAATCCATATGGATATCAGTGGAAAACCACATATTCCAACTGGCTCAAAACAATCTTCTGGCAATTTACTATTTTTAGTAGTTTTTCAATTCCTAAACTTTCAGGGCCATTTTGAGGGCCTAAATAAAGTTTTTTTGGGATAGAGCACCTCAATTGTATCAAAGGGATCTAATTAATACCCCCAAATGAATCTCCTTGATGATACCTTTCCAACGCGCTATCGTGCACCCCAAATGGATATTGTATTCCAAAGTTATGCCCTCGGGAAGTTGATACACCAAACTACCCAAAACAGGGTCCACAAAACTGTTGGCTTTTCATCTTCTAGGATTAGGGTTTTGGATTTTATTTATGTTAATAGGTCTTGGAGCCTCATTGTAACAATCATATTCATTCAAATGTGAGTAGGTATCACATCTCTTCTCAGAGATAAGTTGCCACCATTCTAGCGAGTCTTTCACTTTGTATTTCTACAATTTTGTACATTTCGCTCAATAATAGAAATTATGTATTACTATATATTTGTGTTTATGGTTATACCTCTGATATATCTCTTTTATATTATTGGCTCTCCTGAAATATCTCTATATATTTTTGTGTTATATCTCTACTCTCATTTCGTGATGAAAATAATCTGAATTAGTGGTATTAGAGCGGGCTGCTCTTGATCATTTTTTTCAGTGCATGTCCCCTACGAGTTATGAGTATAGAAAATTGGGTCTCGATCTTATGTCTCTTGAGTAAAATCTCTCTTGCACACCCAAGAAACCTTCCATGAAGGAAGAAAATAAAAATGATGGAGTAGACGATTCTATTAATATGTTGCTTGAGCAAGCTCTCACGCGACAACAAGATGAAATGATGGAGAATTTTCCCACATCCTTCAGCGCTTGCTGATAACAACAAGTCCGTCTTCATCAAGTGACCATTTTGGAGGAAACTGTCCTTTCAAGGTACAAGTTAATTTTTATATTCCCATATTTGAAGGGCAGATAGATGCAATGCCCTAGAAAAATGGTTAAATTTGCTAGAAGGTTATTTCTCTGTTCACAATTTTTCCGACAGGGAAAAGATCACCTTCGCACTCCTTAAATCCCTCCCCCTTGTAAAATCTGCTAGAAGGTTATTTCTCTGTTCACAATTTTTCCGACAGGGAAAAGATCACCTTCGCACTCCTTAAATCCCTCCCCCTTGTAAAATATGCTAGAAGGTTATTTCTCTATTCACAATTTTTCCGACAGGGAAAAGATCACCTTCACACTCCTTAAATCCCTCCCCCTTGTAAAACATTGGTGGGAAACTTACTAGGAGAAAATTTCCACATAGGAGTTTGGAATATATGGGGTCGATCCCACTTGGGATTTTTTTGTGGATGCGGTCAAGGAACAATATTACCCTTTTGGTAACTATGATGACCAATACATGATATGGACCATGTTTCATCAAGAGAGGGGCCAAGAAGTGTCGTAATTCACCAATACCTTCCATACAATGTGCACCAAGCTAGGTATCAAATATTCTGAGTGACATTTGGTTCTGAAATACCATGGGGATCTGCATATATACATCCAAACTGAAATGGATTTTCTAGACATCTCATCACTGGGAGTTGCCTACTAATATGTTGTTGAAATCGAGCAGAAATTCAGGCACTAGAGCAAACAAGAGTTCGAGTCTACAAATCTGATACAACCAAAGTATTATAAAGACGGCCCTAACAAACAACCTCCCCAAAACTAGTCCAAGACACATGAAAATAAGGGTCATGGGTAGACCAAGGACACTAGAAAGGACACTAGAAAGTGGTGTGATTTACACAAAATCCCCTGACACAACATTGATGAATGTTGCTCAAAAAAATCATTGGTGGTTGAGATCAAAGAAAAGGAGTTGAACCCCGATTCAGAATCTGATTCAAAAAATAATGGGAGAAGACAGATCATTGATGCAAACCCCACTGCTACTATTGCAACAACAACAATTAAACTAGAAGAACCAACATATCCTGAAGAGGGGGAGATCCTTTTTCATTCACATATGTGGGTGAAGGGGACCCCGTTGCATTTCATTGTTGATATCAAATCCAAAATAACCTCATCTTAGCAGAGGTTGTCAAATAGTTGGGATTGTAAAAAACACCACACCCACAACCATACAATATCGGATGGCTTTGCAGGGATGCAATCTTCATGTCAGTCAATAATGTCAATTTTCATACGGTATCCAACCCTTCAAGGATGAGGTATTATGTGATGTTTCCCCAATGAATGTCTGTGATGTTCTCTTGGGCCACCCATATATGTGGAAGCACCATGCCATCTATGAGTCTCGACCCCGTAGTGTCATTATTACTCTGGGGGGTCATCTCTATAGGATACCCGAGGTAGTTACAACTATTGTCCCACCTAAACAGTGCCGGAAGGTACTATCTCATACTACAAAATTCAGATTCTTCACAAAGTCTGTTCAAAAGGTGAACATAGAACACCTTTGTAACCTCAACCCAAGCACCTTCAGTTCAACAGAAGTAGGTCAAAAATATTGAAGAAAAGCACAAGGATTCCTTCTACACATATTCATCTCATGTATCCATACTATTTAAAAAGGTCCAACCCTTCCAATCACAGGTTCGTGACAACCTTCAACAAGCTAAGCAACACAACTTCTCCAATAAGGCAGGAATCTCATCAAGATGCAGATTCAACAAACACTTTTCCCTCTCACCCGGAAACTCAATGAAATGGAGACCATTGCTTCCTAAGGAGGGAGGATTGATCCAAGTGGATATCAATGGACACCTACATATTCCAACTGACTCAAAATAGTCTTCTGGAAATTTACTATTTTTAGCAGTTTTTTAGTTCCTAAACTTCTGCTACCATTTTGACGGCCTAAGTGAAGTTTTTTTGGGATCGAGGACCTCATTTATAGTTTAAGTCTCTTTTTGAGCCACCAAAATAAATATCCTTGATGATACCTTTCCAACGAGCTATGGTGCGCCCCAAACAAATATCGTATTCCAAAGTTACTCCCTCAGAAAGTTGATACACCAAACTACCCAAAACGAGGTCCACAAAACTGTTAGCTTTTCATCTTCCGAGGTTCGGGTTTTGGATTTTATTTATGTTAAAAAGGGCTTGGAGCTTCATTGTAACAATCATCTTCTTGCGAATTTGAGTATACGTCACATCTCTTCTCAGAGATAAGATGCCACCATTCTAGCGAGTCTTTCACTCAGTATTTCTACAGTTTTGTACATTTTGCTCAATAATTGAAATTGTGTATTACTATATATCTGTGTTTATGGTTATACCTCTAATATATCTCTATTATATTATTGTCTCTCTTCCAATATCTCTGTATATTTCTATGTTATATCTTCGCTCTCATTTTGTTTCTAAAATAATACGGATCAGTGGTATAAGAGCATACTGCTCTTGATCATTTTTTTAAGTGCATGTCCCCGACGAGGTCTGAGTATAGAAAATTGGGTCTCGAGATTATATCTCTTGAGGAAAATATCTCTTGCATGCCCAAGAAACCCTCCATGGTGGAAGAAAACAAAAATGATAAAGCAGACGATTCTATTAATCTGTTGCTTGAACAAGCTCTCACACGACAGAGGGACGAAATAATGGAGAATTTTTCCCAGATCCTTCAACGACTGTCGATAACAAGCAGTGCATCTTCATGAAGTGGAAACCTTGGAGTCACCTTGCCTTTCAAGGTACAAATTTATTTTGATATTCCCATATTTGAAGGACAAACAGATGTAGATGCCCTAGATTAAATCTGCTAGAAAGTTATTTCCCTGTTCACAATTTTTCCGATAGAGAAAATATCACCTTCACAATCCTTAAATCTCTTCCCCATGTCAAACATGGTGGGAAACTTATTGGGAGTAAATTTCCATAGACGATTCTGGAATATACGGGTCCGAGCCCACTTGGGATTGTTTTATGAATGCGGTCAAGGAACAATATTACCCTGTTGGCAATTATGATGACCAATATATGAGATGGACCATGCTACATCAAGAGAGGGGCCAAGAAGTGTGGTAGTTCACCAATACCTTCCATACCTTGTGCACCAAGCTCAGTATCATATATTCTAAGTGGAATTTGGTTCTGAAATACCGTGGGCCTCTACACAGATACATCCAAACTGAAATGGAGTTTCTAGACATCTCATCGCTAGGAGCTGCCTATCAATATGTTGTCAAAACTGAGAAAAAATTTATGCACTAGAAAAAATGGGAGTTCGGGTCTGCGAATCCGCAACAACCAAATTATGATAAATACAATGCCAACAAACAACCTCCTAAAAACCAGTCCAAGCCACAAGAAAAGAAGGGTCATGGGAAAACCAAGAGGGACACTGAAAAGTGGTGTGATTTCCACAAAATTCCCTGGCACACCACTCATGAATGTCACTCAAAATAGTCATTGATTCCCAATATCAAAGAAAAGAAGTGGAACCCTGATTCATAATTTGATTTAGAAAATAATGGGAGAAGACATATCATCGACGTAGACCCCACTGCTATTGTCGCAACCGCAACAATTAAATCAGAAGAACCAATAGATCACGAAGAGAGGGAGTGCCTTTTTCATTCACATATGTGGGTGAAGGGGACCCCATTGCATTTCATTGTTGATAGTGGAAGCCTGGAGAACCTCATCTCACCAAAGGTCATCAAATAGTTGGTATTGTCAACAACACCACAACCCCAACCATACAACATCAAATGGATTCACCAGGGATGATATCTTCATGTCAGCCAACAATGTTGATTTTCATACAACATCCAACCCTTAAAGTATGAGGTATTATGTGATGTTTCCCCACTGGATGTATGTGATGTTCTCTTGAGACAACCATATATGTGGAAGCATCATGTTATCTATGAATCTCAACCTCGTAGTGTCATTATTACTCTAGGGGGTCATCTCTACAGGATACCAGAGGTAGTTTTGACTACTATCCCACCTAAACAGTTCTGCAAGGTAGTATATCATACTACAAAATTCATCTTCTTCACAGTCTGTTCAAAAGGTGAACAAAAGAACACCATTGTAGCCTCAGCCCAAGCACCTTATGTGAAGTAGAAGTAGGTCAACAAGATTGAAGAAAATCACAAGGATTCCTTTGCACACAATCATCTCATGTAGCCATAGTGGTTAAAAAGGTCCAACCCTTCCAGCCAAAAGTTTGTGACATCCTTCAACAAGCTAAGCAGTGCAACTTCTCCAGCAAGGCAGGAAGCTCATTAAGATGTAGATTTAGCAAACACTTTTCCCTCTCCCTAGGAAACTCAACGCAATGGAGACCCTTGCTTCCTAAGGATGGATAATTGATCCAGGTGGATATTGGTGGCCACCCACATATTACAACTGGCTCAAAATAGTCTTCTGGAAATTTACTATTTTTAGAAATTTTTCGATTCCTAAACTTCTGGGGCCATTTTGAGGGCCTAATTTTTTTTTTGGGATATATAACATCAATTATATCCAAGGTATCTTATATATCCCCCAAAATGAATCTCCTCAATGATACCTTTCCAACGATCTATCGTGTGCCACAAATGGAGATCAAATGCCAAAGTTACGCCCCCGAGAAGTTGATACACCAAACTACCCAAAACAGAGTCCACAAAATTGTTGTCTTTCATCTTCCAGGGTTAGTGTTTTGTATTTTATTTATGTTAAAAAATGATTGGAGCCTCATTGTAACAATAATATTCTTGCAAATGTGAGTATCCATTACATCTTTTCTTAGAGATAAGCTGCCACCATTCTGGCGAGTCTTTCAATTTGTATTTCTATAGTTTTGTACATTTCACTCAATAATAGAAATTGTGTATTACTATATATTTGTGTTTATGGTTATACCTCTAATATATCTATGCTATATTATTGGATCTCTTGTAATATCTCTGTATATTTTTGTGTTATATCTCTGCTCTCATTTCATGATGAGAATAATCTGGATCAATGGTATCAGAGCAGGCTGCTCTTGATAATTTTTTTCAGTACATGTCCCCTACAAGGTCTGAGTATAGAAAATTGGGTCTTGAGCCTATCTCTCTTGAGGAAAATTTCTCTCATATGCCTAAGAAACCCTCCATGGTGGAAGAAAATAAAAATGACAGAGAAAACAATTCTATTAATCTGTTGCTTGAGAAAGATCTCACGCGACAAAGGGACAGAATGATGGAGAATTTTTCCCACATCCTTCAATGCCTACCGATAAAAACCGATGCATCTTGTTGGCCATTGACCAAGTTTTGAGGATTCTTGGTCATGTTTGACTTTATTTTGGGACTTCGACAGGCTGTCGAAGGCGGAGTGCAAGATGAAGTGGAGATCATGGGATCTCGGCCCCTTTTAGGGCCCTTTTTGGGATTTGGGATTATGTAACGGGTATGGGAATGTCGGCCCATGGGTTCACCCATGCTTAGGCCTATTTTGTATGTATAAATAGATGCTAAGGTGATGTAGTGAACAATGAATGGATGAGTGCTAGAGTTGGATATGTGTGATCAAGAGTTGTAAGTGCTTTGGTGCATACTATGTGAGGCTTGCAAAGCTAAGTTCAAGTCTTTGTAAGAGACTGTAGAAGGCTGCGTGCTTAGATATAATCAGAGAAGGAGGATCTAGCAAGTTGCGTAGATCTCCTGTCCCTTGTAGAGTATGGTTTTTTAGGCTCTGTGCATGTAACCTATTGAAGAATCTAATAAAGAAGACAAAGATTTGGTGGGTGTAGCCCTAGGGTGGGGGTGAACCACGTACATGTTGTATTGCTCTACTTTGTGCAATGTGTTGATGTGCTTATATGTTAATGTGCTTAGTGATTTAATATAGCTGAATGATCTGTCAATTCTTAGTGCTTAATGATATGGATGGATGTTATATCTAACTTATATACATGTGCTTAGTGCTGAATATGTTAAGATCTGATCCGTTTCGTCATGCTAAGTGTTGTTAGATGCTAGATCTGGTTGAATACTGAGATGCTCTGTAATTAGGGTTTAAGTGCACTATAACTAAGAATTGAATATTGATAAGTATAACTGTTGAGTTCTCTGTTAAGTGATTAGAATCATAGATCTGTGTCCCATATAAGGTTGTAGACAGTGGAGTCCTGCAACCACCCCTGCCTCTATCTTGGGTGAGACTTCATCTGCTTCACAAGTGTTGCCGAAAGGGCCAGTAGTTAGGGTTTTTTTGGTGCACTGTTGTAGCGTTGAACCCCGGGTCTACCCCTGTGCCAACAAATGGTTCTGTTTACGAGACTTGAAACTGTGATTGCTGGGAACTGAGGAAAAAGAAGCTTTGTGAAAATACCTAACCTGAAATTGCGAAAGCTCTTTGCATAGATCTACCACTCTAGTGCATAGTATTCTACTTGATTTGTGAAGCTTTATGCTAAAGAAAGAAGTCCGATCTAAAGAAAAGAGGTAAGATATGAATGCTTTGTGCTCTGATAAAGGTAAGAATAGTGAAAAGTTTTAAGATCTGGAAGCTTTGTGCTTTGCTGAAGATAAGATTAGTGGAATTTTTTGTTTCTAAATTATGGATCTAGGTATGTTTGATAATATTTATCCTAGATTGAAAAGTAGGGCACTAATAGAAGAAAGAAGATTTGATATGAGTAGATCTGATAAAAATAATGAAAGATATGTTATACCTATGCATAGAAAGAATGTTTGGACTAATGAATGGATGTAGGACCCTAGAAAGAATTTGTTGTAGGTTAGCTACCATGATCCTAGCGTGCATTATAGGAGAGGTTGGGGATCATTTAAAATAAGGAGAGGATTAACCCTTTGTTACAGTTGCAGAAGACTGAGACATCTGGCTAAGGAATGCCCTGTAAAGAGACCTAGTTGCCTCTGTTGCAAAGCTATCGACCATGAAGTATTGGATTGCCCTAGAATGATTACTAAGGTTGAAAGAATGAATATGAACCAAGAAAACCCTAAGGAATATCTAGCAACTGAGATTATGACAGAACCTTAGAAAGAATCAGAAAAAGTATTACTACAGATGAAATAAACCCTAAATGAACACCGACATGTCAGTTTATTAGAGGTATTTAAAGAGAAAGAGTACATTGAAGCAAGAATAAGAGACTTCGACATTGACTGTGTTCTAGATGAGGAAACATAAGTGAATATCATGACTGAAAGAACTTGGGAAATTCTAGGAAAGCCCGCTATGATTCCTTCATTGGGAGGAATAGGATTATTTAGAGGAAATTTGATAACCCTATGTGGAAGACTTACCAGGATATCTATGAGTGCTCATGGAACTTCAACAGAGGAAGAATTTGAAGTTGTTAAATTTATTGAGAAGAACGCTCCATTTTATATGTTATTAGGAAAACCGTGGATTGAAAAAGATCAAGCCAGAAGAAAAGAAGAGGAAATCTTAGAGCAGAAGAAGCAAGAACTAAAAGATTTCATGACTAGGAGGATTGCACACTTGAGTGAAGAAAAAGAGAACCAGGTGAAGCTATTTCAAACCATATATTTGGATTTCAAAGTTGGAAGAACATTATAAGACCCACAAAAGATTGAAGTACCTATTCTAGGTACAGGTGAAGTATTACCCTTGATTTCTAGGAAGGAACCTCAACAACGTGAAGTTACTTTGCAGAAAGAAGATAAGAATCAGAATGGAAAAAGGAACTTTGAGACGAAGCTCATTGGAAAGAGGGATAGAAAACTAAGAAGAGAGCTAAGCTTGAAAAGTTATAGAAGGTTCTGGAGGGAACTTCGCAGAAGGAAAATTTGCAAAATTGGAGCTTCACCGGAATATTAGAACAACGCACATGGCACTTTACCATGGCGAAGCAATATAGTTGTTGGAACAGTATAACCATTCAGCCGACGACCCGAATGGGTAGAAAGGAATTTATGGTCAGAAATTTCACCACCAGACCATTGGGACCATGCCACAACAGACATAACTGAGTTAATGAATGCTTCTCACCCATTTCAAGAGATATGTTGCTGAGCTATCCATTCATCCTGTCGTGTCGTGCAATGAGAACACTTTTTCCAATCATGAATATCAGAGCTCGCAACATAGTTGTTTTTGCACAGTGACCACCGTGTTAATTCCATCTATCCCATTGCATTGAACAATTACTCTTCGAAGCTGAGACATTCAACCACGAGCGTGCATCTCGGATGAGCTTAGCGTTGCAGAGAAAATTGTCGAATAAGTTTTTATTGACCTAATGAATGAAAGAGTAATGTCTAAAAGAGTGATTTCTGAAAGTATTCAAGAATCATCGACGAGAGGAATACAAGCCTCTTCGTCGACTGCTCACGGAGCCAGATCATCCCGAACATCAACAAAAAAGAGAACCAAACACAGAGACGACCTAGAAAATGCGAAGCTGATCCCGTCCATATTGCCCAATTACATCCCACCTCTAGCCAAGGTAGTGAGTCAAGATAGCGTACCAAGAGAATTCGAGTACACCATGGTTATTGCGTACCTCCTGAAGGGGATATGCGTAGTTCGCGCACATCAGAATAAGATCACAGCATTGAAGTTCAGTGAATTCAACCTCAGAGATTGCAAAAACTATAGTATGCTTTCCCCGTATAAGTACCCAACTAAGACGAAGGGGAAGAACTCAAAGATAACCCCTCATCCATGGATGATGATACTCATGCAGTCCACTTTGTTAAACGTCATGAAAATCCCACACTTCGGACGACATGAGGAAGTCAATGCCTGTGTCAAGTTATTACTTTCATGTTACCATGGGGGCTACTTATGGCTAGATCTTCATATCACAGTCGAACCAACACTGATCCATAGGATCACAAGCTTGAGTATGCAAGGACCTAATCCACAAGATTTCTATCCAGGAAAAGCCACAGATTGCGCACTAGCATAGAAAATAAAGAATACATATGGCGATGTCGAAAAGGGAACACGGGGCTACAAGGTAGCCTCCATCTAGAATGGTGCAGTGCACCTCGTCTGTCAGTTAATAGCAGGAAATTTAGTAAGGAAGAACAGACCTACGCAAGTCACATGCTTTGTTGTTAACCTCGCGGGAAAGTGCATAGAAGGTTTGCAGATGAACTAGGTGAAATACCTGGTGAATCAACTGGAGCTAAACTACCGTGAAGCACAGGATCAGGGCTACGAGTTCCACTTCAGCTGGCTCCTGATCCTTATCACCTTTGTTGCCTGGGAGATGTCGGAAGGTGCGACCTTCCCAGATATTGAACCATTCAAACCGCTTGCTACAAAGTTCGCCACACTATGGTACTCGAGCGATATGACCAAACAATGGCAGTCAAACGATGTTTTTCATACCTACTACCTTCAGCTGAAGAGAGCCATAGAAGAAGAACCTCGCATGACTCCGAACACCTTACAGATATTCCAACCTCTGATGAATTTTTGCACAGATCAACACTTCATCTATCTTACAGTGCAAGCCGATGAACATAAGTAGAAGCTGTAGTCATACTACAAGCTCAAAGAAGAGGATCTTGAGGAGATCACTAAGTACTAGTCAGCAGACCTCCTTATTCCAGTAGACCCTGCAGAGATGTTTGACCCTGACATCCCAAAAACTGTGCATGATGCACCTGGACCTAGAAAAATGAAGAAGACTGAAGAGGTCCAAGAATTAAGAAACGCCTTAGGAAAGACTGCTTCAATATCACCTGAACGAGGGGGTGATGATGAAGTAGAAGAACTAAATGGCACATGAGCTGAACAAAATCAAGGAGAATTAACACTGCCGAGAGATGAGACCAATCCCCTGAAGAAGAGGAAGGTTTCTCCACTGAAACCTTCTTCCCAGAAGAAATTGAGAGCCACCGTGACCAAGATGAAGATCGTGCTTACTACTAATGACTTTGAATTCATCATAGCAGCCCTCAACAATGCTTCACTAGAAATCATGGGGAAAGAAGAAGCTAAGCAGGAGGAAATGTATGACAGACTTAAAGTTGAGTTACGAGGGGTTCAGCAGGCCCTTCAGTCCAGTTGCACAGTGTCCACTACGCCCCTGTCATCAGGAGAACTAGAGTTGGGGGATGAGCCAACCCAAATCCATCGATTAGTTGATGCAGTCGAAGCTCGTCTTCGTCACACACAAGAAGAAGTAGAACAAGCTGCCCATACCTTGAAGCAAGTACAAGGAGAAATTGTAGAACAATGTAGAATTGAAGAACAAGAGAAGGTTGCTCTCCTAGCCAAGTTTGAAGCGGAGAAAGCAAAAATACATCAAGATAAAGAACAGTTGCTCACAGATCAACTTGAATTAAAAGAAGCAGTAAACAAAGCCCTCTGCTCTGTGACAAGATTAGAGATGCAGGTTGAAGATTGAGTCATACATCAAGTATAGAAGCTCAAAGAAGTCGTCCAACAGCTACAAAAATGAATAACATATTTAGAGCTCTGCACTGTACCTAACACCCCGCAGGATGTAAGGGACCAAAGGGAAGAAACTGCTCAAAGTGCAGTTGAAAGAATAAAATTCCTTGCCCTGGAATGCAACAAACTGAGTGATTGCAGTGCCCAAATGTATGAACAATTCACTGAGGATCCATAATTGAAGGCACTGGATTCACAACTCCAAGAAGCGAAGTATCAAGCAAAGACGATACAGGCACAGTTGAAGCCCCTATCAGCTGTGGAAAGAATGAAGTGATCCCAAGAGCAGCGCACTACCCAACAATGGGTCCATACTATTCAGAGTAGATTTATTGAAGTAACTCAGAGGCTCCAACCTGTACAAGATGAGGATTACCAATTGTTCACATAAATCGAAGGCCTAGGAGTGGAACTGGAGAAAGTTGTCACTACAGCTGAACAATGCCTCGAAGGACCTATCAACGAAGTAGTCATACAAGAGTTCACTGAATAGAAGGTTGTATCACAACAACAAATCGAAGCAGCTCAAGCCAAGCTCAAGGATTTTGAAGCAGAACTAATCAGATCATAGTGACTTGGGATGAGTCACAGGTGAGTGTTGGGGGCATGTTGGCCCTTGACCAAGTTTTGAGGATTCTTGGTCATGTTTGACCTGATTTTGGGACTTTGACAAGCTGTTGAAGGCAGAGGGCAAGATGAAGTGGAGATCATGGGATCTCGGCCCCTTTTAGGGCCCTTTTTAGGATTTGGGATTATGTAACGGGTATGGGAATGTCGGCCCATGGGTTCACCCATGCTTAGGCCTATTTTGTATGTATAAATAGATGCTAAGGTGATGTAGTGAACAACGAATGGATGAGTGCTAGAGTTGGATCAGTGTGATCAAGAGTTGTAAGTGCTTTGGTGCATACTATGTGAGACTTGCAGAGCTAAGTGCAAGTCTTTGTAAGAGACTGTAGAAGGTTGCATGCTTAGATCTACTCAGGGAAGGAGGATCTAGCGAGCTGCATAGATCTCCTATCCTCTGTGGAGTAGGGTTTTTGAGGATCTGTGCATGTAACCTATTGAACAAGATAATAAACAACACGAAGATTTGGTGGAGGTAGCCCCAGGGTGGGGGTGGACCACATACATGCTGTGTTTCTCTGCTTTGTGCAATGCTTTGATGTGTTTATATGTTAATGTGCTTAGTGATTTAATATAGATGAATGATATGTCGATGCTTAGTGATTAATAATATGGATGGATGTTAGATATGACTTATATACATGTGCTTAGTGCTGAATCTGTTAAGATCTGATATGTTTCATCATGATAAGTGTTGTTAGATGCTAGATCTGGTTGAATACTGCGATGCTCTGTAATTAGGGTTTAACTGCATTGTAACTAAGAACTGAATATTGATAAGTATAACTGATGAGTGATCTGTTAATTGATTAGAATCAAAGATCTGTGTCCCATCTAAGGTTGCATACACTAGAGTCTTGCAACCACCCCTGCCTCTACCTCGGGTGAGACTTCATTTGCTTTGCAGGTGTTGCTGAAAGGGACGATAGTTAGGGTTTTTTTGGTGCGTTGTTGTAGCATTGAACCATAGGTCTGCCCATGTGCCAACACATCTTCATCAAGTGACCACTTTGGAGGCACCTTGCCTTTCAAGGTACAATTTAATTTTGATATTCCTGTATTTGAAGGATAGATAGATGCAGATGCCCTAGAAAAATGGTTAAATCTTCTAGAAGGTTATTTCTTTGTTCACAATTTTTCTGACAGGGAAAAGATCACCTTTGAACTCCTTAAATATCTTCCCCATGTCAAACATTGGTGGGAAAATTACTAGGATAAAATTTCCACATAAGATTCTAGAATATATGGGCCGAGCCCACTTGGGATGTTTTTTGTGTATGCGGTCAAGGAAAAATATTACTCTGTTAGTAACTATGATGAACAATACATGAGATGGACCATGCTATGTCAAGAGAGGGGCCAAGGAATTCTATAGTTCACCAATACCTTCCATACGTTACGCACCAAGCTGGGTATCAAATATTTTGAGCGACATTTGGTTCTGAAATACCGTGGGGCTCTACACAAATACATCCAAACTGAAATGGAGTTTCTCGACATCTCATCACTAGGAGCTGCCTATCGATATGCTGTCAAAATTGAGTAGAAATTTAGGCACCAGAACAAATGGGAGTTCGGGTCTACAAATCCGCAACAACCAATGTATGATAAAGACTACCCTAATAAACAACCTCCCGAAAACCAGTCCAAGACACATGAAAGTAAGGATCATGGGGAGACCAAGAAGGACACTAGAAAGTAGTGTGATTTGCACAAAATCCCCTGGCACAACACTGATGAATGTCGCTCAAAAAAAGCATTGGTGGCCAATATCAAAGAAAAATATTCAAACCCCGATTCAAAATCTAATTAAAAAAATAATGGGAGAAGACAAATCATCGTCGCAACCCCACTACTACTGTCGCAACTACAAAAATTAAACTAGAATAACCAACAGGTCCTGCAGAGGGGAAAAACCTTTTTCATTCACAAATGTGGGTGAAGTGGACCCCATTGCATTTCATTGTTGATAGAGGAATCCATAAGAACCTCATCTTAGAAGAGGTTGTCAAACAATTGGGATTGTAAACGACACCACACCCGCAACCATACAACATCAGATGGATTCACCAGGGAGGAGATATTTGTGTCAGCCAATAATGTCTATTTTCATATGACATCCAACCCTTCAAGGATGAGGTATTATGTGATGTTTCCCACGGGATGTCTGTGATGTTCTCTTGGGCCAACCATATATGTGAAAGAGCCATGCTATCTATGAGTCTCGATCTCATAGTGTCATTATTACTCTGTGGGGTCATATATACAGGATACTAGAGGTAGTTTCGACTACTGTCCCACCTAAACAGTGTCGCAAGGTACTATCTCATACTACAAAATTTAGCTTCTTCACAGTCTATTCAAAAGGTGAACATAAGAACACCATTGTTGCCTCAGCCCAAGAACCTTCTGTTCAACAGAAGCAGGTAAAAAATATTGAAGCAAAGCACAAGGATTCCTTCTACACATAGTCATATCATGTATCCATACTGGTTAAAAATGTCCAACCCTTCCAACCATAGGTTCGTGACAACCTTCAACAAGCTAAGCAACACAACTTCTCCAGCAAGGTAGACACCTGATCAAGATGAAAATTCAACAAATGCTTTTCCCTCTCACCTGAAAACTCAATGCAATGGAGACCATTTATTCCTAAGGAGGGAGAATTGATTGAGGTGGATATCAGTGGCCGCCTACATATTCCAACGGACTCAAAACAATCTTCTGGAAATTTACTATGTAGCAATTTTTCAGTTCCTAAACTTCTGGGGCCATTTTGAGGGCCTATATGAAGTTTGTTTGTGACCGAGCACCTCATTGAAGGTATAAGGATCCAGTTGGGCCCCTAAAATTTATCTCTTCTATGATACCTTTCCAACGAGCTATTGTGCACCCCAAACGAAGATCGTATGCCAAAGTTACACCTCCAGAAAGTTGATGCACCAAGCTACCCAAAACGAGGTCCACAAAAGTGTTGGATTTTCATCTTCTGGGGTTAGGGTTTTGGATTTTATTTATTTTAAAAATGGATTGGAGCCTCATTGTAATAATCATCTTCTTGTGAATGCAAGTATTCGTCATATCTCTTCTCAGAGATAAGCTGCCACCATTCTAGTGAGTCTTTCACTCTATATTTCTACAGTTTTGTACATTTCGCTCAATAATAGAAATTGTGTATTACTTTATATCTATGTTTATGGTTATACCTATATTATGTATCTGTTATATTATTGGCTCTCTTGCAATATCTTTGCATATATTTTTTTTATATCTCCGCTCTCATTTCATGTCGAAAATAATACAGATCAGTGGTATCAGAGCAGGCTGCTACTGATCATTTTTTTTAGTGCATGTCCCCAACGAAGTCTGAGTATAGAAAATTGGGTCTTGATCTTATCTCTCTTGAGGAAAATTTCTCTCTCACTCCCAACAAACCTTCCATGGTAGAAGAAAATAAAAATGATAGAGCAAACGATTCTATTAATTTGTTTCTTGAACAAGCTCTCGGACATCAGAGGGATGAAATAATGGAGATTTTTTCCAAGATCATTCAATGCCTGCCGATAAAAACTGATGCATATTCATCAAGGGGCCACTTTGGAGGCACCCCACATTTCAAGGTACAAGTTAATTTTGATATTTCCATATTTGAAGGACAAATAGATGCAGATGCCCTAGAAAAATGGTTAAATATGCTAGAAGGTTATTTCTCTGCTCACAATTTTTTCGATAGAGAAAATATCACCTTTTCACTCCTTAAAGCTCCCCCTCATGTCTAACATTGGTGGGAAACTTACTGGGATCAAATTTACATAGAGGAGTCTAGAATATATGGGTCCAATCCCACTTGGGATTTTTTTATGGATGCGGTCAAGGAACAATATTACCCTGTTTGTAATTATGATGACCAATATATGAGATGGACCATGCTGGGTCAAGAGAGGGGCCAAGCAGTGCCAGAGTTCACCAATACCTTACATACCTTGTGCAACAAGTTGGGTATCAAATATTCTGAGCGACATTTGGTTATGAGATACCTTGGGCCTGTACACAGATACATACAAGCTGAAATGGAGTTTCTAGACATCTCATAGATGGGAGTTTCCTATCGATATGTTGTCAAAACCGAGTAGAAATTTAGGCACTAGAACAAACAGGAGTTCGGGTCTGAAAATATGCAACAACGAAATTATGATAAAGACAACCCTAAAAAATAGCCTCCCGAAAACTAGTCCAAGCTATAGGAAAAGAAAAGTCATGGGAAGACCAAGAAGAAAACTGGAAAGTGGTGTGATTTCCACAAAATCCCCTGGACCACCACTGATGAATTCTGCTCAAAATATTCATTGATGTCCGAGATCAAAGAAAATGAGAGAAACCCCATCTCACAATGTGATTTAGAAAATAATGGGAGAATACATATCATCGACATGGACCCCACTACTACTGTCACAATTGCAACAATTAAACTAGAAGAACCAACAGATCCTGAAGAGGGGGAGTGCCTTTTTCTTTCACATATGTGGGTGAAGGGGAACCCATTTCATTTCATTGTTGATAGAATATGCCAGGAGAACCGCATCTTAGCAGAGGTCATCAAACAATTGGGATTGTCAACAACACCACACCCACAACCATACAACATCAGATGACTTCGCTAAGGATGAGGTATTATGTGATTTTTCCCCACTGGATGTCTGTGATGTTCTCTTGGGCCACCCATATATGTGGAAGCACCATGATATCTACGAGTCTCGACCTCGTAGTGTCATTATTACTCTGGGGGGTCATCTCTACAAGATACCAGAGGTATAAGTTCTGACTATTGTCCCACCTAAACAATGCCACAAGGTAGTATCTTACAATACAAAATTCATCTTCTTCTCGGTCTTTTCAAAAGGTGAACAAAAGAACACCATTACAACCTCAACCCAAGCACCTTTTGTCTAGCATAAGCAGGTCAACAAGATTGAAGAAAATCACAAGGATTCCTTTTGCACACAGTCATCTCATGTAGCCATAGTGGTTAAAAAGGTCCAACCCTTCCAGCCACAGGTTTGTGAAAGCCTTCAACAAGCTAAGCAGTGCAATTTCTCCAGTAAGGCACGCAACTCATCAAGATGCAGATTCAACAAATGCTTTTCCCTCTCCCCTGGAAACTCAACGCAATGGATACCCTTTCTTCCTAATGAGGGAGGATTGATCCAGGTGGATATCGGTGGCCACACACATACTCCAACAGGCTCAAAATAGTCTTATGGCAATTTACTATTTTTAGCAGTTTTTCAGTTCCTAAACTTTCGGGGCTATTTTGAGGAACTAAATGATTTTTTTGGGATAAATCACCTTATAGGTAGGAAAAGGCTCTCATTTATCCCCCAAAATTAATCTCCTTGATGATACCTTTCCAACGAGCTACCGTGCGCTTCAAACGAAGATCGTATGCCAAAGTTACGCCCCCGAGAAGTTGATACACCAAACTACCCAAAACAGGGTCCACAAAACTATTGGATTTTCATCTTCCGGTGTTAGGGATTAGGATTTAATTTATGTTAAAAAGGCCTTGGAGCCCCATTGTAACAATCATGTTCTTGCGAATGCGAGTAGCCGTCACATCTCTTCTCATAGATAAGTTGCCACCATTCTAGTGAGTCTTTCACTCTGTATTTTTATAGTTTTGTACATTTCGCTCAAAAATAGAAATTGTGTATTATTGTATATTTGTGTTTATGGTTATACCTCTGATATATTTCTTTTATAATATTATATCTCTTGCAATATATCTGTATATTTATGTGTTATATCTCTTCTCTCATTTCGTGCCGAAAATAATCTAGATCAGTGGTATTAGGATAAGCTTCTCTTGATCTTTTTTTTAATGCATGTCCTCGACGAGGTTTGAGTATTGAAAATTGGGTCTCGAGCATGTATATCTTGAGGAAAATCACTCTCAAATGCCCAAGAAACCCTCCATGGTGAAATAAAAAAAAATGACGGAGCATACGATTCTATTAATATGTTGCTTGAGCAAACTCACACACGACAGAGGGATGAAATGATGGAGAATTTTGCCCACATCCTTGAACGCCTGCCAATAAAAAATGGCACATATTGATCAAGAGGCCACTTTGGAGGAACCTATCCTTTCAAGGTACAAGTTAATTTTGATATTCCCATATTTGAAGGACATATAGATGCATATGCCCTAGAAAAATGGTTAATTGTGCTAGAAGGCTATTTATTTGTTCACAATTTTTTCGACATGGAGAAGATCACATTCACACTCCTTAAATATCTCCCTCATGTCAAACATTGGTGGGAAACTTACTGGGAGAAAATTTCCACAGAGGAGTTTGGAATATATGGGGTTGAGCCCACTTGGGATTTTTTGTGGATGTAGTTAAGGAACAATATTACCATGTTGGTAACTATGATGACCAATACATGAGATGGACCAAGCTACGTCAAGAGAGGGGCCAAGAAGTGTCATAGTTCACCAATACCTTCCATACTTGTGCACCAAGATAGGTATAAAATATTTTGGGTGAAATTTGGTTCTAAAATACTATGAGGCTCTACGCAGATTCATCCAAACTAAAATGGATTTTTTGTACATCTCATCGTTGGGAGATGCCTATCGATATGTTTACAAAATCGAGCAGAAACTTAGGCACCATAATAAATGAGATTTCAGGTCTGCAAATTTGCAACAACCAAAGTATGATAAATATGAGCCTAACAAACAACCTCCCAAAAAATAGTCAAATCCACAGGAAAATAAGGGTCACGGGAAGACCAAGAAGGACAATGGAAAGTGGTGTGATTACCAAAAAATCCCGTGGCACAACACTGATGAATGTCGCTCAAAATAGTCATTGGTGGTCAAGATCAAACAAAAGAATCCGAACCCTAATTCATTATCTGATTCGAAAAATAATGGGAGAAGACAGATCATGAATGCATACCCCACTGCTAATGTTGTAACCGCAACAATTAAATAGAAGAACCAACATATCCTGAAGAGGGGGAACACCTTTTTCATTCACATATGTGGTTGAAGGACACCCTATTGCATTTCATTTTTGATAGAAAAATCCAAAAGAACCTCATCTTAGTAGAGATCTCCAAACAATTGGGATTTTCAACGACACCACACCCATAAGCATACAACATCAGATGGCTTTGCTAGGGACGAGATCTTTGTGTCAGCCAACAATGTTGATTTTCATACGACATCCATCCCTTCAAGGATGAGGTATTATGTGATGTTTCCCCACTAGATGTCTATGATGTCTCTTGGGCCAACCATATATGTGGAAGCCCCATGCTATCTATGAGTCTCGACCCCATAGTGTCATTATTACTTTGGGGGATCATCTCTACAAGATACCAGAGGTACTTCTAACTATTGTCCCACCTAAACAGTGTCGCAAGGTAGTATCTCATACTACAATTCAACCTCTTCATTTTTGGGTGTCAGCCTATTTTGGGAAGAAATTCTATTTTGGGTGCATAACTATTTTTGGAGAAAGATCTGTTTTGGGGAAAGTCCTATTTTTGGAAAGAAATACCTAATTTTTGAGTGCACGCAACAAGTGGAAAGAAAGAAACATGCATAAAAGGAAGGAAAATAAACATGCAGAAGAAAAAGCAACGTGGCACGCAGGCAGACAATCCTAACCGATACAGGATTAGGGTATTTGACAATGATTGTAATGTATATAAGCCTATAAATTAGTATAAATAAGGACCCAAGAGGTATAGGTTGAGAGATGCCAGTTAAGTATTTAGAGTTAATTTGTTGGGAAGCTACTGAATGTAACAATTTTTGTGGTAGATTCAAATAAGTTAGTCTGTGAGGGTTATGTCACAGGTAGATGAGAGTTGTGTGATGTATTCAACCTCATAGAGGGTTCCTACCCTCATTTTGATTTTATTACTGAAGATGTAATGCACACAGCGCAAGATTTTACAAAAGAATAAATAAAAGAGTAGCGAAGGCATATATTTGTGGACATAGTCCCACGAGGGGGTGAATCATGATAAAACCTTGTGTTCTATGTGATTGTTAATGAATGCTTAACTTTTTTTCGATCATTAGATTAATAATTAATGGTTAAAGTAGCTTATCAACATGCATGCATAGGTTTAAAGATGAATGAATCATAGAAGTAGATGAAAGATTAAGAAGGATAATGCATAAGGAAGAAATAAGCCACCCAAAATCCCCACTCATTCCTTGACTGCAAACACCTGAGTATTGCAGTCCCCCATAAAATCTATCTCGTGTGAGACTGTGTTGTGCACCCTATGCGTAGTGTTGCCTTTTGGTTTACTAGGAGGGCCTATAGTTTTGAGGGTTTTGTTGGAAACCTGTTTGAGATCAGAACCTGGGTCAGCCCAAGAAGAAGTTAAAACCAATAAATGGTTCCATTCTAGGACCTGACCAATTTAAGGTATTCATGGCACATATACCCACTAAGCAACTATATGGAATCCAGGATAGTATAATGAAATAAGTACAATCCAGAGCCCGTGTGGATGCCACTAACTTGGAGGTGGTTAGGGGAGTCACAAAAATGTTACAAATCACCTCCGACCAATTGACCTCAAAGAAAGAGGAGGAGAAATAATGTTCTAACAAGCTAGATCAGGGGCTAACAATGGTATACAATCACATCCCAAATAGCACGCAAGCATCGGAGAAGAGTGCAGCAAAAAAAGATAAAAATAATTTCATAGATGATTGAGAGATGTAGGCAGGAAATCGAGGAGCTAAAATAAAAAATTAATCCTATGACTCCTTCTGAGGTTCGAGAACAGAGAGAGAAACAATCTACACTCCATATGGAGGAGATGGAAAAGGAAGAAATGGAATTCACGGAAATGTTCGACAAAACTGAGTAGATTTGGACCATTTTGCAAGAGGATGAACAAGTCCGACAATTGGACCAACAAGAGGATAAAATCAGCTCTGCTATACATGAGTTAAAGCAATGACATAAAACCATGAGAATTATAGAGTGCTTGAAGGGAACCTAGGAAATGAAGTCTCTATAGATAGAGTTGAAGAGAACACAAGCGAATAAGCAAGAAAGACAAGCCCAGATGGAGCCCCTCTTGAAACAAGCAACACAAATGATTGCGCTGCTAGAGGAATAGAAGACAAGCATGGCACATTCACATTCAGAGAGCACAACATTACTACAAGAATAGATAACAACATAGATATTCGAGGCGCTAATAGACAAAGTTGTGAAAGTGAAGGAAAAAGGAAAGGAACTAGCAGAGAAGTTCCACAGCTTGGAAAAGGTTGTACATGGAGTGTGCACTACCTAAGTGGCTCAGGATGAGCCACATGTCATTGTTGGGGGATTGTTGGGTGTGGGCCTATTTTGGGAAGAAATTATATTTTGGGTGCATGCTTATTTTTGGAGAAAGATATGTTTTGGGGATAGACCTATTTTTGGAAAGAAATACCTAATTTTTGAGCACTCACAATAGATGGAAATAAAGCAACATGAAGAAAAAGAAGGAAAAGAAACATGTAAAAAAAAACAATGTGGTGCGTAGGAAAAAAATCCTAACCGAGATAGGGTTAGGCTTTTTGACAAATATTGTAACAACTATAAGCCTATAAAGTAGTAGAAATAAGGACCTAGGAGGTCTAGGTTGAGAGATGTTAGTTAAGTATTGAGAGTTAATTGGTTGGAAAGCTATTGATTGTAACACGTTTTGTGGTAGAGTCGAATAAGTTAGTCTTTGAGGGTTAGGTCACATGATGAGGAGCCGGGTCTGATCTAGTCAGCCTCACCGAGTGTTCCTACCCTCATTTTGACTGTATTACTGAAGATTTATTGCATGCAACACAATATTTTCCAGTATAATAAATAAAATAGAACAGAAACCAGATCTTTTTGGATGTATCCCTCGGAGGGGGTGAACCATGGTAAAACCTTGTGTTCTATGTGATTTTTAATGAATTCTTTACTTTTCTGTTGATCAATATCTTAAGAATGAATGGTTAAAGTAGCTATATCAACATGCATGAATAGGTTTAAAGATGAATGAATCATAGAAGTAGATGAAGGATTAATAAGGATAATGCATAAGGAAGAAAAGCACCACCCACAATCCCCACTCATTCCTAGAATGAAAACACTTGAGTATTGTAGTCCCCCATAAAATCTATCTCGGGTGAGACTGCGTTGTGCATCTTGTGTACATCGTTTCCTTCTGGTTTACTAGGAGAGCCTATAGTTTTGAGGGTTTTGTTGGAAACATGTTTCAGATCATATCTTGGGTTAGCCCAAGAAGAATTTAAAACCAACATTCAAAGTTTATTCAAAAGGTGAACAAAATAACACCATTGCAACCTCGACCCAAGCACCTTTTGTCCAACAGAAGTAGGTCAACAAGATTGAATCAAAGAAAAAGGATTCCTTCTGCACACAATCATCTCATGTAGCCACAATGGATAAAAATTTACAATCCTTCCATCCACAGGATCGTGACATCCTTCAACAAGCTAACCAACACAACCTCTCCAACAAGGCAGGAAGCTCATCAAGATGTAGTTTCATCAAACACTTTTCCCTCTCCCCCAGAAATTCAATGCAATGGAGACCATTGTTTCCTAAGGAGGGATGATTGATCCAGGTAGATATTGGTGGCCACCCACATATTATAACTATATCAAAACAATCTTCTATCAATTTACTATTTTTAGGAGTTTTCCGGTTCCTAAACTTCCAGGGCCATTTTAAGGGCCTAAATGAAGTTTTTTTTTTTTTTTGGGGGGGGGTGGGGGGTATTGAACACCTAAATATTAGTTGTAGACTCTCTTTAACCCCCCAAAATGAATCTCCTTTATGATACATGTCCAACGAGTTATCGTACGTCCAAAAAGGAGATCGTATGCCAAAGTTATACCCCTGGGAAGTTGATACACCAAACTACCCAAAATAGGGTCCACAAAATTGTTGGATTTTCATCTTCCGGGGTTAGGGTTTTGGATTTTATTTATGTTAAAAAGGACTTGGAGCCTCATTGTAACAATCATATTCTTGCAAATGCGAGTATCTGCCACATATCTTCTCAGAGATAAACTGCCACCATTCTAACGAGTCTTTCACTCTGTATTTCTACAGCTTTGTACATTTCACTCAATAATAGAAATTGTGTATTACTATATATGTGTGTTTATGGTTATACCTATAATATATATCTGTTATATTATTGTCTCTCTTGCAATATCTCTATATATTTCTTTGTTATATCTCCACTCTCATTTCATGCCCAAAATAATCTGGATCAATAGTATCAGAGCAGGTTGCTCTTGATCATTTTTTTTCAGTGCATGTCCCCGGCGAGGTCTGAGTATAGAAAATTGGGTCTCAAGATTGTTTCTCTTAATGAAAATCTCTCTCGCATACCCAAGAAACCCTCCATGGTGGAAGAAAATAAAAATGGCAGAGAAGACGATTTTATTAATTTGTTGCTTGAGAAAGCTCTCACGTGACAGAGGGATGAAATGATGGAGAATTTTTCCCACAACCTTCAAATCCTGTTGATAATAACCGATGAATCTTCATCAAGCGACCACTTTGGAGACACCTCACATTTCAAGGTACAAGTTAATTTTTATATTCCCGTATTTAAAGGACGGATAGATGTATATGCCCTAGAAAATTGGTTAAATCTGCTAGAAGGTTATTTCTTTGTTCACAATTTTTCTGACAAGGAAAATATCACCTTCTCACTCCTTAAATCTCTCCCCCATGTCAAATATTGGTGGGAAACTTACTGGGAGAAAATTTCCACATAGGAGTCTGGAATATATGGGGTCGAGCTCACTTGGGATTTTTTTGTGGATGCGGTCAAGGAACAATATTACCATGTTGGTAACTATGATGACCAATACATGAGATGGACCACGCTATGTCAAGAGAGGGTACAAGCAATGTTGGAGTTCACCAATACCTTCCATACCTTGTGCACCAAGATGTGTATCAAATATTTTGAGTGAAATTTGGTTATGAAATACTGTGGGGCTCTACATAGATACATCCAAACTGAAATGGAGTTTCTAGACATCTCATCACTGGGAGTTGTCTATCAATATGCTAGAAAAATTGAGCAAAAATTTAGGCACCAGAACAAATGGGAGTTCGCGTTTGTAAATATGTAACAAACAAATTATGATAAAGGTGCCCCTAACAAGAAGCCTCCCAAAAAATAGTCCAATCCACGGGAAAAGGAGGGTCACTGGGAGACCAAGGACACTAGATAATGATGTGATTTCCACAAAATCCCCTTGCACAACACTGATGAATGTCACTGAAAACAATCATTGGTCTCTGAGATCAAAGAAAAGGAGCTGAACCCTGATTCAGAATCTGATTTAGAAAATAATTGGAGAAGACAGATCATCGACATAGACCCCACTGCTACTGTCACAACCGCAAAAATTAAACCAGAAGAACCAATAAATCCTGAAGAGGGGAGTTCTTTTTTTATTCACATATGTGGGTGAAGGGACCATGTTGTGTTTCATTGTTGATAACGAAAGAGAGAAGAACCTCATCTTCGAAGAGGTCATCAAACAATTGGGATTTTCAACAACACCACACCTGCAACCATACAACATCGGATGGCTTCGCCAAGGACAAGATCTTCATGTCATCCAACAATGTCGATTGTCATACAACATCCAGCCCTTCAAGGATGAGGTATTATGTGATGTTGCCCCACTATATGTCTGTGATTTTCTCTTGGGCCAACCATATATGTAGAAGTGCCATGCTATCTATGAGTCTTGACCCCGTAGTGTCATTATTACTCTGTGGGGTCATCTCTACAAAATACCAGAGGTAGTTCCGACTACTTTACCACCTAAATAGTGCCGCAAGGTAGTATCTCATACTGCAAAATTCAGCCTCTTCATAGTCTGTTCAAAAGGTGAATTGAAGAACACCATTGCAGCCTCAGCCCAAGCACCTTGAACCTTTTGTCTAACAGAAGCAGGTCAACAAGATTGAAGCAAAGCACAAGGATTCCTTTTGCGCAAAGTCATCTCATGTATCCATACTGGTTAAAAAGGTCCAACCCTTGCAGCTATAGATTCATGACAGCCTTCCATAAAATAAGAAACACAACTTCTCCAGTATGGCCAACAACTCATCAAGATGCAGATTAAACAAAAAAATTTCCCTCTTACCCAGACACTCAATGAAATGGAGACCACTACTTCCTAAAGAGGGGGGATTGATCCAGTTGGAAATAGGTGGCCACCCACATATTCCAACTGGCTCAAAATAGTCTTCTAACAATAAACTATTTTTAGCATTTTTTCAGTTCCTAAACTTTTGGGGCCATTTTGAGGGCCTAAATGACGTTTTTTTGGGATCAATAACCTCAATTATAGCCAAAGTATTTTTTTGAGCTCCCAAAATGAATCTTCTTGACGATATCTTTCCAACGATCTATCATGTGCCCCAAACAGAGATCATATGCCAAAGTTATGCCCCTAGGAAGTTGATACACCAAACTACCCAAAATGGGGTCCACAAAACTGTTGGCTTTTCATATTCCGGGGTTAGGGTTTTAGATTTTATTTATGTTAAAAAGGCCTTAGAGCCTCATTTTAACAATAATCTTCTTGTGAATGTGAGTAGCCTTCACATCTCTTCTCAGAGATAAGGTACCACCATTATAACTAGTCTTTCACTCTGTATTTCTACAGTTTTGTACATTTCACTCAATATTAGAAATTGTATATTATTGTATATCTGTGTTTATGGTTATACCTCTGTTATATCTATGTTATATTATTGGATCTCTTTCAATATATCTATATATTTTTGAGTTATATCTCCGCTCTCATTTCGTGCCGAAAATAATATGGATCAGTGGTATCAGAGCATGCTGCTCTTGATCATTTTTTTCAGTGCATGTCCCCAATGAGGTCTGAGTATAGAAAATTGGGTCTCAAGCTCATCTCTCTTGAAGACAATCACTCTTACATTCCCAATAAACCCTCCATGGCAGAAGAAATGAAAAATTATGGAGCAGACGATTCTATTAATATGTCGCTTGAGTAAGCTCTCATGCGATAGAGGGACGAACTGATGGAGAAATTTTCCCACATCCTTCAACGCCTGTTGATAACAACTGGCACGTCTTCATCAAGAAACCACTTTGGATGCACCTTGCCTTTCAAGGTACAAGTTAATTTTTATATTCTCGTATTTGAAGGATAGATAGATGTAGATGCCCTAGAAAAATGGTTAAATATGATAGAAGATTATTTCTTTGTTCACAATTATTTCGACAGGGAAAATATCACCTTTTCACTCCTTAAACCTCTCCCCCATGTCAAACATTGGTGGGAAAATTATTGGGAACAAAGTTCCATAGAGGAGTCTAGAATATATGGGTCCGATCCCACTTTGGATTTTTTGTGGATACGGTCAAGGAACAATATTACCCTGTTGGTAACTATGATGACCAATACATGAGATGGACCACACTACATCAAGAGAGGGGCCAAGCAGTGTCAGATTTCAAAAATACCTTCCATACCTTGTGCACCAAGCTGGGTATCAAATATTCTGAGCGACATATGGTTCTAAAATACCACGGGGCTCTAAAAAAATACATCCAAACTAAAATGGAGTTTTTGGACATCTCATTGCTGGGAGATGCCTATTGATATGCTATCAAAGTCGAGTAGAAATTTAGGTAGAAGAACAAACGGGAGTTGGGGTCTACAAATCTGCAACAACCAAATTATGATAAAGACGACCCTAACAAAGAGCCTCCCAAAACCCAATCCATGCCATAGGAAAAGAAGGGTCATGGGAAGACCAAGAAGGACACTGGAAAGTGGTGTGATTTCCACAAAATCCCCTAGCACAACACTGATGAATGTCACTCAAAAAATTCATTGGTTTTCGAGATCAAAGAAAAGGAGTCAAACCTCGATTCAGAATATGATTTAGAAAATAATGGGAGAGGAGATATCATCGACACAGACCCCACTGCTATTGTCGCAACCGCAACAATTAAAACAAAAAACCAACAGATCCTGAAAAAGGGGAGTGCCTTTTTAATTCATAGATGTGGGTGAAGGGGACCCCGTTGCATTTAATTTTTGATAGCATAAGCCAAAAGAATCTCATCTGAGCAGAGGTCATCAAATAGTTGGCATTTTCAACAACACCACGCCTGCAATAATACAACATTGGATGGCTTCTCCAGGGATGATATCCTTGTGTCAACCAACAATATCAATTTTCATATGGCATCCATCCTTTCAAGGATGAGGTATTATGTGATGTTGCCCAACTGGATGTCTGTGATGTTCTCTTGGGCCAACCATATATTTGGAAGCGCCATGTTATCTATGATTCTTGACCTTCTAGTGTCATTATTACTATGGGAGGTCATATTTACAGGATAACATAGGTAGTTATGACTACTATCCCACCTAAACATTTTCACAAGTTAGTATCTCATACTACAAAATTCAGCTTCTTCATAGTCTGTTCAAAAGGTGAACAAAAGAACACCATTGCAGCCTCAACCCAAGCACCTTCTTTCCAGCAGAAGCAGGTCAAGAAGATTGAAGAAAATCACAATGATTCCTTTTGTGCACAATCATCTAATGTAGCCATACTAGTTAAAAATTTCCAATCCTTCAAGCCACAGGTTCGTGACAACCTTCAACAAGCTAAGCAACCCAACTTCTCCAGCAAGGCATGCAACTTATCAAGATGCAGATTCAAAAAAAAAATTTCCCTCTCCCTCAGACATCAAATCAATGGAGACCATTTCTTTCTAAGGAGGAAGGATTGATCCACGTGGATATTGGTGGCCACCCACATTTTCCAATTGGCTCAAAACAATCTTTTGACAATTTACTATTTTTAGCAGTTTTTTGGTTTCTAAACTTTCGAGACCATTTTGAGGGCCTAAATGAAGTTTTGTTTTTGGGATTGAGAAACCAAATGATAGATTAAGGCTCTTATTTAGACACCAAAATGAATCTCCTCGACTATACCTTTCCAACGAGCTATCATGCACCCCAAACGAAGATCGTATACCAAAGTTACACCCCCCAGAAGTTAATACACCAAACCACCCTAAACGGGGTCCACAAAACTGTTGGCTTTTCATCTTCTGGGGTTATGCTTTTGGATTTTATTTATGTTAAAAAGGCCCTGGAGCCTCATTTTAATAATCATCTTCTTGTGAATGCGAGTAGCCGTCAGATATCTTCTCAGAGATAAGTTGCCACCATTCTAGTGAGTCTTTCACTCTGTATTTCTACAATTTTGTACATTTCGCTCAATAATAGAAATTGTGTATTACTATATATGTGTGTTTATGGTTATATCTCTGATATATATTTGTTACATTATTGGATATTTTGCAATATCTTTGTATATTTCTTTGTTATATCTCCACTCTCATTTTGTGATGAAAATAATTTGGATCAGTGGTATCAGAGTAGGTTGCTCTTGATCATTTTTTTCAGTGCATGTCCCCGACAAGGTCCGATTATTGAAAATTGGGTCTTGAGCTTGTCTCTCTGGAGGAAAATTGCTCTCACATTCCCAAGAAACCATCCATGGTAGAACAAAATAAAAACGACAGAGAAAATGATTCTATTAATCTGTTGCTTGAGCAAAATATCATGCAACATAGGGACGAAATGATGGAGAATTTTTCCCACCTCCTTCAACTCCCTCTGATAACAACCGACGTGTCTTCATCAATTGGAAATTTTGGAGGCACCTCACCTTTCAAGGTACAAGTAAATTTTTATATTCTGTATTTGAAGGATAGATAGATGCATATGCCCTAGAAAATGGGTTAAATGTGCTAGAAGGTTATTTCTATGTTCACATTTTTTTTGACAGGGAAAATATCATCTTCACACTCCTTAAATATCTCCCCCATGTCAAACATTGGTGGGAAAATTACTGGGATAAAAGTTCCATAGAGGATTTTGGAATATATGGGGCTGAGCCCACTTGGGATTTTTTTCGTGGATGCAGTCAAGGAACAGTATTACCCTATTGGTAACTATGATGACCAGTACATGAGATGGACCACACTATGTCAAGAGAGGGGCCAAGCAGTATCGGAGTTCATGAATACCTTCCATACCTTGCGCACCAAGATGGGTATCAAATATTATAAGTGACATTTGGTTATGAAATACCATGGGGCTCTACACAGATACATCCAAACTGAAATGGTGTTTCTGGAAATTTCATCACTAGGATCTGCCTATCGATATCTTGTCAAAATTGAGCAGAAACTTAGGCACTAGAAAAAATGGGAGTTTGGGTCTGCAAATCCACAACAACCAATGTATGATAAAGATGACCCTAACAAACAACCTCATGAAAATCATTCCAAGCCACAGGAAAAAAAGGGTCACGGGAATACCAAGAAGGACACTAGAAAGTGGTGTGATTTCCACAAAATCTCCTGGCACAACACTGATGAATGTTGCTCAAAACAATCATTGGTGGCCGATATCAAAGAAAAGGAACTGAACCCTGATTCAGAATATGATTTAGAAAATAATGGGAGAAGACAGATCATCGACACAGAACCCACTGCTATTGTCACAACCACAACAATTAAACCAGAAGAACCATTAGATCCTGAAGAGGGGGAGCACGTTTTTCATTCATATATGTGGGTGAAGGGGACCTCGTTACATTTCATTGTTGATAATTGAATACAAAAGAACCTCATCTCAGCAGAGGTCGTCAAATAGTTGGGCTTGTCAACAACACCACACCCACAACCATACAACATCAGATGGCTTCCCTAGGGATGAGATATTCGTGTCAACCAACAATATCAATTGTCATACGACATCTATCCCTTAAAGGATGAGGTATTATGTGATGTTTCCTTACTGGATTTCTGTAAAAATCTCTTGGGCCAACCATATATGTGGAAGCTCCATGCTCTCTATGAGTCTTGATCCCATAGTGTCATTATTACTCTGGGGGTTCATCTCTACAGGATGCCAGAGGTAGTTCTGACTGCTATCCCACCTAAACAATGCTGCAAGGTAGTATCTCATACTACAAAATTAAGTTTATTCACAGTCTGTTCAAAAGGTGAACATAAGAACACCATTGTAGCCTCGACCCAAGCACCTTCTGTTAAGAAAAAATAGGTGAACAATATTGAAGCAAAGCACAAGGATTCCTTATGCACACAGTCATCTCATGTATCCATACTAATTAAAATGGTCCAACCCTTCAAGCCACATGTTTGTGACAAACTTCAAGAAGCTAAGAAATGCACTTCTCTAGCAAGGTAGACAACTCATCAAGATGCAGATTCAACAAACACTTTTCCCTCTCCCTGGACACTCAACACAATGAAGACCATTTCTTCTCGAGGAGGGAGGATTGATCTAGGTGGATATCAGTGGCCACCCACATATTCCAACTGGATCAAAATAGTCTTCTGACGATTTACTATTTTTAGCATTTTTTTCAGTTCCTAAACTTCCAGAGCCATTTTGAGGGCCTAAATGAATTTTTTTGGGGATCGAGCACCTCAAAAAGAGAAAAAGGCTCCGATTGAGCCCCGAAATGGATCTCGTCAACGATACCTTTCCAACTAGCTATCATGCACCCCAAACAAATATCGTATGGCAAAGTTACGCCCCCGGGAAGTTGATGCACCAAACTTTTCATAACGACATCCACAAAATTGTTAGCTTTTCATCTTCTAGGGTTAGGATTTTGGATTTTTTTTATGTTAAAAAGGCCTTGGAGCCTCATTGTAAAAATATTCTTCTTTCAAATGCGAGCATCTGTCACATGTCTTTTCAGAGATAAGCCTCCACCATTCTAGTGAGTCTTTCACTTTGTATTTCTACAGTGTTGTACATTTCACTCAATAATAGAAATTGTATATTACTGTATATCTGTGTTTATGGTTATACCTCTAATATATCTCTATTATATTATTGGCTCTCTTGCAATATCTCTATATATTTCTGTGTTATATCTCCGCTCTCATTTCATGCCGAAAATAATCTGGATCATATGCGGTCTGAATGAGAATAGGGCATGTTGGCACAGGGGCATACCCAGGGTTCAACGCTACAACAACGCACCAAAAAAACCCTAACTACCATCCCTTTCAGCAACACCTGCGAAGCGTATGAAGTCTCGCTCAAGGTAGAGGTACGGGTGGTTGTAGGACTCAAGTGTCTACAACCTTAGCTGGAACACAGATCTATGATTGTATTACTTATTAGAGCATTTAGCACCTTCAGTTCCTTAACATGCAATCATTATCTACTTCACAGATAAAAAAAAGCCTCGCAGTATCCACACTAATCTACCATATACAAGAACTTAGCATAAGTAAATAGGTTATATGTAACCAATAAAGCACTGATCATATTCATTTACATTAGATCTAACATTTTATACATCATTGGCAATGAGCATAAGTAGATCTATCTAATCATCTCAAAGCACTAAGCAAAGAAGACATAAACACATTCAGACAAGAACCAAGCAAGATAACACATTGTTTACATGGTTCACCCCTCTCCTAGGGCTACGTCCACCAACTATTCTTCTTTATTACCTTCAGTCAATCTGTTACAACACAGAGCCTCGAACCCTTACTTCACACAGGACATAAGATCTACACAGCTCACTAGATCCTTATTATTTGCGTTACAACACTAATCCTTTCACAATCTGTCACAACTACTTGCACTTAGCTCTGCAAGTCTCTTACAATCATTCACAATGCATCCAAAAACCCTACTTGCACTTAGCATACATTCACATCACTTAGATATAGCAATCAACCTTTCTTTCATCTCCCCCTTTTCTTCTTAGCCTAGGCATCTATTTATATATACAAAATAGGCCTAAACATGGGTAAACCCATGGGCCGACATCCTTTCCCGTTACATATTCCCCAAAACCAAAAAATACACCCAAAAGGGGGACGATATCCCATGATCTCCACTTTGTCTCGCACTCCTCCTTCGACAGTATGTCAAAGTCCCAAACTAGGTCAACATGACCAAGAAATTCCCAAAACTTGGTCAAGGGCCAACAGGTTCCCAACACTCACCTGTGACTCGTCCCAAGTCACTCTGGTCTGACCAACTCTGCCTCGAATGCTGTTGACGGGCGAAAATGACCATCCGTCAACTGGAAGAGTGGAACCGGTCCGGGGTTGTCTAAATAACCCAAGTCGTTTGGTATGGACCACCCTGACGAGTTTAACGGCTCCGTTGGCCGCCCTAAGTTCTCGTAAGGAAACCAAAGAGAAGGTTGATCTAAGTTAAATGATCTAAACTAAGGAAACTAGAAACTAATAAAAACTAACTAAAACAAACTAACTAATTGAACAAAAGAAATTAAACTAAAACTAATTATACTAAAATATTAACTACCAACTATTCTATATCTACGAACTACTAACTATGATCATAATAACTTAAATCAACTACTTAATTACGAGCTATAATCACTCTCTATTTACAAATGTACATTATAGACAAATCATAGATTTGATTAAAACCTGTAAAACTTATGTGTTTGCTGCCCAAAGACAGCCAAGAACCTATTTTTGTCTTTTTGTATTTTATAAAACAGAAAGGAAACTACTTACAATTAAATAATCTAACTAAACTGCTAATTAATTAAAGCTGAAAACACCTAACTAATTAACCTGGAAACGCTCCAAGTTTGTCCTGTGCAAGATGACTTCTAAGCTGATTGGAGGAGGGAAACTCACACCAGTTAGGCCTCTA
>ML778457.1:738622-756358 GCA_009831015.1 Picea engelmannii
ATGACAGAGCAATTCGAACACATAAACAGAGCTTATGAATACGCTGTATAAAAGAGGGGAAAATATACCATTATAGCTGCTGGAGTCATGTCAACTTGGAATTAACAATCGCGGTTGCAGACTCAACGTTTTTAAACAAGATTGATCCGGTGGTCCGTTGATTTTTATCATTAGGTTGCCCCTTATCGTTCCGACCAGTGAGCTCAGCTACCTAGTTCTCCAAATCCTGAATCTTAGATTGCAGCTTTGGAATGTCCAAATAATATCGTTCTAGCCACTGTCCACACTGGTCGCAGGGTGTAATAACCTTTTGAGCAGGAGGAGGGTTTGACGATTCACCACGGGTTTCAAAAGGTGGCTTGATACCCGGATAGTCAGGGTTACCCTTAAGACATGGAGGTAGGTTATCAACGAAATCACAAGGTGTTTCCTCATCACAGAAACCCTCTTCAGCTAGAAAGCGTTCGATGCTTGAGTCAGAGTCCTCACTGATCATGACAGGCTCTGTTTTGGCAGGAGGCTTGGGCTTGTTTCTCTCCATGAGAGAGATCATCCTCGCGTTTCTCTTGTTTTGAGCAGTAGTGTTTGCTCTGTCCTCTGTGGTTAAGGGCTTAGCAACTTTAGTCACAGCCATAGGCGAATTTATAATTGAGTCAGGCTTAGGTTTAGGAAGTAAAACACTGTAGGGTATAGGGATAGATTTACTCTCAGATACCACAGGCTTATCGATTGGAGAAGGGTCTGATTCCTCAAAACCGTTGCAGTTGAGGAAGTCGGGCCATGAATCTCGACGTAAACCAAGTTCATACACAACCAGTATTTTAATCAACCCAACATGAAAAAGGCTAGTATCAGCCTGACTTTTCTTATACTTCTTGGCCATTTTAAATAGGCTTCGATGTAGATAATGTGGCAAGATTAACTCAAAACCCATAAACACCATCAACAAACGTAGATGAAACAGGAAAACAAATCCATACCTGCCTTCGCACGTTACAAACTGCTTGAGGATCATCAATAGGTTGTGCCAGCGGGGTTTTAGCATACTCGCAGGTAGCCCTCTGTTGCATGACCTCACTGTCCGAGAGCGAAACAACAGAGTCCATGGGACGTCGTTTACTTTAAAGCTTTTGGACCACTTTTCTCCTTTAACAGACAGATCAGTTGCCAGGCTGAGAAAGTGTTCGGTGACTTCGAGCTGGAGGTCTCCGATTTTGGCTCGACAACCATCAAATGATAGTGCGAATTGCCGAGCAACAGAGATGTTGAAACCATCAAACTTCCATATAAACGAAAGCCACCCAAATTCTTCAAGGTCGGCATATGCACCATCGAAAGTTAACAACGCTTGGTTTCCATTAGGTTCGGCCCTCACCACAGGCGCCATAACCCCTGCTCATGGTAGGGTTTCACACCGAATGTACAGAGTGGATAGGAGAGGGTTTGAATGCCCGACGAGACCGATTACTACTCCATGTGTGCGAAGGTGGTGGGATTACCACCGCCACGCATAGCATTAATTATCTGTTCAAAGCTGTTAAACCATAATCATTTAAACAAATGCATCGACCAGCGAATGGATGAATCACCACTTCTACGTGCCCATTCATCCGAGTTAGCACCAACACCTCATATGACAACAACGCGCCAAGTGTTAAGTTTAAAACCAACACAATACCTACATTAAGTATCGATCCAACGTGCCCGTTTATCATTTCAATCAATCCTTTCCAGCTTTAATCACAAGGTTTACTGTTAATTCATAGCTCAGGACTTATATAACAACCAACGTATAAGCAAACTTTGCAAATAGCATGCCAAGTATCAATTCGTGAGGTTGGATATGATTAACTTATGTGCCTTGAAACTATTGCCATCATACCTTTCTGAACTTGCCAATGTATTTGGCGCATATCATATCATACTGTTTGTATCCCAAGGTCTTAGAACCATACAATAAAATTTGTTCATGTAAGAATCAAGTGAAAACCCATAGCAAGGATAAAAAACAATATGACCAGATCCATTATAATTTTCATAAGATCATAACAAAACCAGTAACTTTTATGCCCAAAGGTTTTAACGATGAAATACATTAAAATACGCAATCAAGGTAAGATAATGATCAAGAACATAAGGTATGATAAAAACTTTAGCAATCATATGATAAACCAGTGATCAAGTATCAACCGAAAACGACGACAATCTAATCAGCGAAAAGAAGTGTTTTCACACTTGCAGTTGTGAAAAACTAAAACGAAATTCAATTGGAATTGTCGCAAAAGATAAGACGAATGTCGATTAGCATAAAGCGACAATGATTTGTCATGATACCGCAAGGGGTGTAGGCAGCTTTTTGAGAGTAATCAAAAAAATGGGTTGGCTGCCAACAAATGCCTCGAGCTTGGTCCGAGCTACTTTGACTTGTTTCTTTTTTGTGGCCTCTTTCTCAGTGAACTTATGGATCACTGTGTCGTTCGCCGGTCCTTCTAAGCGTTGTTCTGTTGTGAGGACGACCTGGTCTAGCTCTACTCCTTGGCTCTCAACCTCTATATACAACAGACATGCCTTGTCTTGCATAGGTTGAAGTTGTTGAGTGACTTCCCTCACTTTTCTTTGAATTGTATGAATCTACTGCTGAGTTGTGCGTTGTTCATGATATCTCTTCATTCTATCTACTGTTGATAGAGCCTTCAACTATGCCTGTAGTGTATCCTCATGCTGCTTTGCTTCCTAGAACTGTGACTCCAGCACCTGTAATTCTGGATTCTCTGTAAGTTTTTCATATGTCTGGCCACTATGGTTACTTAGCTTCTTGCACTCCAAGGCAAGATATTTTAATCTTCCCACTGCGCTACGAGTAGTTTCTTCTCGCTGGTCTCTTATCTCTTGAGAGGTTTTGGGTACAACACAAAGCTCTAGATCTGTGATGCACTGTTGGAGCTTCTAGATTACCTCTTCAAGTTGTGCCACCTACTGTGGAACTCATTCTTCGATCTATACTTCAACAATTGTCACAGAGCGAAGTTCTCTATTGACCCTTTCCTTAACTTCAAGTTGCTCGACGAGAAAGTATTCCTTTCTTTGTTGTATCTCTGCTTTCTCTTCATCCCAATTTTCTTTGGAAGCAAGTTTTTCTTGTTCTGCATTGCTGTGTTGTTCTAGCAGATCTCCCTGTGCTCACACCAGAGCCTGGGTGGCTTGCGTTTTTTCTTCTTGAGCTCATCGAAAGCGAGCTTTGACTCTATCGGCAATCCAATGTAATTGAGCGGGATCATCACCTAGTTCTGGTGTTCCAACTTTCAGGGGCGCAGTGGATACTGCACAAATAGACTGTAGTGCCTGCTACACTTCCTGAAGCTTGGACTTGATGCAACTAAACACCTCCTCCTGCTTGGCTTCCTGATTCTCTGCTATCTCCAGTGAAGCATCGTTTAGTGTAGCAACGATGAAGTCGAAGTCGTCTGAGGTGAGGGTGGTCTCGAATTTGGTTCTAGTTTCTTTCATTTTCTTCCTTGAAGAAGGTTTCGAAGGGAAACCTTCCTTTTCTTCGAGGGATCCTCCTCGTCTCTTGGTAGTGTAAACTCTCCTTTATTCTACTCTATTTCTGTGCCATCACCCCCTTTCTCAGCTAAAATAGACGCGGTCTTTACGGATGTGTTGTCTAAATCCTTGACCTTTTCGGTCTTTTTTATCTTGCTAGGTCCGGCTGTATCTGACGCTGTTTCAGGTCTGTCAACATCAGACATCTCTGTGGGGTCTGTTGGAACAAGGAGGTCCACCAACCAATCCTTGGTAATCTCCTCCAAGGCATCCTCTGTTAACTTGTAGTATGATTGTAGCTGTTGGTGATGCTCATCAACGCATGTTGTGATGTAGATTAAGTGGCAGTCCACGTTGAATTTCATCAATGGCCTAAATATGTGAAGTTTGTTCAGGATTATGCGAGGCGTGGACTATATGGCTACCTTCAACTGGTTATAATACGTATAGAAGATGACATTTGATTTCCACTGCTTGTTCATGTCGCTGGAATACCACATCATACTGAACTTCGTGGCCAGGGGTTCAAAGGGTTTGACATCTAGGAAGGTTGCACCTTCTGGCATCTCCCATGCGATGAAAGCGATTAATATGAGCAACCAGCTAAAATGGAAGTTGTACCCTTGGTTCTGCGCTTCCCTACAATCCACTTCTAGTTCGTTCACCAAGTATTTGCCCCAATTCATATGTAGGCCCTCCACACACTTCCCTGCGAAGTCGACTACAAATCTGATTACTTGGGTCGGTCGGTTCTTGCGAACTAGCTTGCCTGCGATCAGCTGACAGGAAAGGCACACTGCACCACTCTAGATAGAGGCTACCTTTTAGGCTTGCATTCCCTTCTCTACATCTCCGTACATATCCTTTATCCTCTTGGCGAGAGCGCGATCTGTGGTCTTTCCAGGGTATAAATCCTGTGGGTCAGGGCCCTGCATAATTAGCCCTGTGATCGGATTGATCAAATTCGGATCCACTGTGATGCGGTGGTTCAACCATAAGTATCCTCCATGATAGTAGGACATCAACAAATTGATGCACACGTTCACTTCTTGATGCCTCCCGAAGTGAGGAATATTCATTACATTAAGTAGAGTTGACTACATGAGGTTCTGGGTCCATGATTGAGCCATAATCTTGGAGTTTTTTCCTTTGGTTTGCGTCAGAGAATTATGAGGGGTGAGCATACTGTAAACCTTCCTGTTGTCAAGGTTGAAGTCACTGAACTTCAACGCGGTGAGCTTATCCAGGTCAGCATGAACTGCACACACTTCTTTTAGAAGGTACACAGTGATCAAAGCATACTCAAATTCGTGGGGTACACTGTCACGGTTGATGGCGCCACTTAGAGATGGTATATAAGCAGGTAGAATGCTCAGAATTAGCTTAGCATTCCCGATATCATCTCTATTCTTCGTTCATTTCTCATCAACTGGTCAGGATGGACCGGCTCGAGCAGTGGAAGGAGAGGCCTATATTCCTCTCGTCGATGATGCTTGTACACCTATAGACAACCCTCACTCTGACATGACTCTCTTTGTCATCAAGTCAATAAAAAATTCCTCAGCGGCTTTCTCTGTAGTGCTTAATGCTTCTGACATATGCACTCAGGGTAAACAATTCGCGGGATCAAGGTAACAACTCAGACACGGTAATGAGATAGAGAACGAGAGCACAATGATCACTGTATAAACTTGGCTTAGTCTGTGGGCTTGAATTCTAAGTTGGAAAAAGTGTTCTTGGTGCATGGTGTGACGAGATAAATAGGTAAATCGACAATGGTTGGCTTGCAATGGGTATGAGCCTCCATTAACTCTTGTTCGATTTATTATGGCATGGTCCAACGGTCGGATGATGAACCTTTATTTCTTTTCTGTCCGTTCGGAGCAGAAGTCGAATAGATAGATCGGCCCCAACGACTATATTGATTTGTTATGGAAAAGTGCCATGTGTCGTTGTTCTGATATCTCGGTGAAGCTCCAATTCTACAATTTTTCTTTCTGTGAGGTCTCCTCTAGAACCCCTTGTAACCTTTCAGTATTATCCCTTTTCTTTCTTAACTTTCTAGCCTTTTTTCCAGTGAGCTTCGTCTCGATAATGCTTTTCTCATTCTGATTCTTTTCTTCTTTGGTCTTAGTTACTTCGCACTGTTGAAATTATTTCCTAGGGTTCTTGGATAATACTTCTTCTGTGTCTAGGATAGGTAATTCAATATTTTGAGGATCCTCTAGTGTTCTCTTATCTTTGACATCCGAGATTCTATTATTAAATATCTGCAATCAAATCTCCTGTTCCTCAATCAAGTGCGTGATCCTTCTGGTCATAAAGTCTTTTAACTCTTGCTTCTTCTGTTCAAAAACTTCTTCTTCTTCCTTTTGTCTGGCTTGATCTCTATCAATCCAAGGTTTTCCTATTATCATGGTAAACATGGCGCTATCTTCAGCAAATTTAATACTCTCAAAGTCTTCTTCTCTCGAAGTTCCATTGACATTCATAGGTATCCGAGAAAGCCTTCCACATAGGTTTATTAGATTTCCTTTGAATAAACCTATTCCTCCTAGTGAAGGGATCATATCAGGCCTTCCTATAGCTTCCTAAGTTCTCTTTGGCATAATATTCATCTGTGTTTCCTCATCTAGAACACAGTCAATGTCGAAGTCCCCTATTCTTTCTTCAATGCATTCCTTCTCTTTGAAGATCTATGATAAGCTGACATGTCGATGGTCATTTAGGGTTTCTTTCATCTGTATCAATACTTTCTTTAATTCTTTCTGGGGTTCTACCTTTTCTGGATCTGCCTTAGGGTTCTCTTGATTCAGGTTCATTCCTTCAAGCTTAGCGATCATTCTAGGGCAATCCAATACTTCATGATCTAGATATTTACAACAAAGACAACTAGGTCTTCCACCAGGGCATTCCTTAGAAATATGTCTCGACCTTCTGCAACTGTAACATATGGTTAATCCTCTCTTCCTTTTAAATGATCCCCAACTTCTTTTGTACTGCGCACTAGGATCATATGAGCTAGCCTGAAGCAAATTCTTTCTAGGATCCTGCATCCATTTGTTAGTCCAAACATCTTTTCTATGCATAGGTATAACATATCTTTCATGATTCTTATCAGATCCATTCATAAAAAATATTCTTTCATCTATTAGTGCCCTAGTTTTTAAGATAGGACAAAATCTATCAAACATACCCAGATTCATACTCTAGAAACAAAAATTTCCACTTATCTTACTTTTACAGAGCACGAAGCTTTCAGATCTAAGAATTTTTAACTATTCTTACCTTTATCAGAGCACATTGCTTGCAGATCTTACCTCTTTTAGTCAGAAGTTTCTACTTTTACCTTTATTAGAGCACAAATCTTTCAGATCTTGCTTCTTTTCTTCATATCCGACCTCCTTTCTTCAGATTGGGCTTCTTTCCTTCAGATCTAGCTTTCTCCCTTTATCACAGAGCTTCACAGGTCAAGTAAAATGTTGCGCACTAGGGCAACAGATATACGCAAAAAGATTTCACACTTTTAGATCGAATATTTGCACAAAGTTTCTTCTTCCTTAGTTCCCAACAATCACAGTTTCGGTCCCAACAACTGAACCATTTGTTGGCATAGGGGCAGACCCAAGGTTCAATGCTATAATAGCGCACCAACAAAACCATAACTACTGGCCCTTTCAGCAACACTTGCGAAGGAGATGAAGTCTCACCCGAGGTAGAGGTAGGGGTGGTTGCAGGACTCAAGTGTCTGCAAACTTAGCTGGGACACGGATCTATGATTGTATTACTTATTAGATCATTTGACACATTCAGTTCTTTAACATGCAATCATTATCTACTTCGCAGATAAAACATAGCCTCGCAGTATCCACACTAATCTACCCTATACAAGCACTTAGCATAAGTAAATAGGTTAGATGTAACTGATCAAGCACTGAGCATATTCATGTACATTAGATATAACATTCTATACATCATTAGCACTGATCATAAGAAGATCTATCTAATCATCTCAAAGGACTAAGAAAAGAATACATAAACACATTCATACAAGCACCAAGCAAGATAACATAGTGTTTACGTGGTTCACCCCTCTCCTAGGGTTATGTCCACCAACTCTTCCTCTTTATTGCCTTCAGTTAATCTATTACAGCATATATCCTAAAACCCTTACTCCGCACAAGACATAAGATATGCACAACTCATTAGATCCTTCTTCCTCGCATTACAACACTAAGCCTTTCACAATCTATCACAACTACTTGCACTCAACTCTGCAAGTTTCTTACAATCATGCACAATGCATCCAAAAGCCCTACTTTCACTTAGCATACATTCACATCACTTAGATCTAGCACTTAGCCTTTTATTTGTCTCCCCCTTTTCTTCCTAGCCTAGGCATCTATTTATATATACAAAATAGGCCTAAACATGGGTAAACCCATGGGCCGACATCCCTTTCCCGTTACATATTCCAAAAATCCCAAAAAGAGGCCCAAAAGGGGGCCAAGATCTCATGGTCTCCGCTTCATCTTGCGCTCCTCCTTCGATAGGCTGTCGAAGTCCCAAACTACGTCAACATGACCAAGAAATTCCCAAAACTTGGTCAAGGGCCAACATGGCACGTACATACGTAGGCTGAAGAAGAAGAGGTTGCGTATAGCTGGGAAAATCCACAAAAACTTGAGGAGATGAATATTCTAGATCTCTAGAGTATGAAAGAAAGCTCCCAGGAAAGTCTAAAGTGTTGAAGTACAACATATCTATCTATATGTTCAAAAGGTATGTCATATTCTTATGTGTAGTTGGATATTGTTGCCTTTGTGAGATATGGTAATGGGAGTTTGAGGATTTTCCCTAGAGAGGCTATTCGTCGTATGAATCTTATGATATGAGATAGATATATATAAATTCAACACTGGTATGTTTGGTATTATTCATTGGTACATATTGTTAGTTTATGTATTGAGACGTAACTTGTATTTCTTGGTACATGGTGTTGGATTACTGAGAGGGGCGGTGAATCAGTAATAGAGCAATTTAATCCCTTTTAACCATATAATCCAACTGTTATATCAATGAAGCATTATCATCCAATAACTGCAGAGTAAATAAGCAATGAACAAATGAACAATCATACACATACACAGTACACCAGTGTTTTACGTGGAAACCCAAATCGGGAGAAAACCACAGAATGCTTTTTCTTATATTTCTTGAAGAATTACATTCAGTGGAAGCACCAACTTCCTTTGTTTTCCAGCTGCAATTGGAAGGAGGCTCCAACACCCTAGTTTCCCAAGCTACAACCTGAGGGAAGCTCCAACTCCCCAATTCTCTGGCTACAACCAAAAGGAGGCTACAACCCCCTATGTTCTCCATCTACAACCAAAATGTGGCTACAACCACCTATACTTGCCCCCTCCTACCACCCTGAAGTAGAAGTAGAATGATGGAACCACTGTCACACTATCACTGTGAGATATACCACTATAAACTTGTACCAATAAATCTGAACCATGCATCAACCATGCATCAACCTATACCTCAACCTGTAATCAACCTATACCATAAACAAGTGCATCAACCATGTACCAACCTGTAATCAACCTGTACCATAAACAAGTGCATCAACCATGCATCAACCTGTACCTCAACCTGTAATCAACTTGTACCTTAAACAAGTGCATAAGCCATGCACCAACCTGTAATCAACCTGTACCATAAAAAAGTGCATCAACCATGCACCAACCTGTAATCAACCTATACCATAAACAAGTGCATCAACCATGCACCAACCTGTAATCAACCTGTACCATAAACAAGTGCATCAACCATGCACCAACCCGTAATCAACCTGTACCATAAAAAATTGCATCCAACCATGTATCAAGTATGTACCAATCATGTTTCAACTACTCATCAACTATGACTCATCAATATGTACCAACATCATCAACTATACATATCATGTATGTGCGCCAACTCATCAACTACTTGTCTCAACCATGTACTCAACATGTACCACAACCAAAAGCCCTCATCAATTTTGTCATCCAAATCTGATTTGTAGCTATATAATAGACTTGGTGTATATGTCACATTCCTGCAAACCTTCCTTAACTTTAAAAACAAGAGGCTAGCATTTTCATCAAACTTTTCTTTAGTCTCACATGCCTAGTTTTGGATTAGTCAACAACCCTAACTTGAAGTAATCATAACTTTGAACCTATAATGTATAAATATTTGAAACTGATACACAATGTTATTCAATTTGTTTTATGCAATTCCTCCAAGTTTCACTACTTGGAACCTCTCATAAAAGGAGCTATAGCAAAAATGGCATACCTTGTTGAATTCTGGCTTATTCTAGAGAGCAAACTTGTAGAGCGTGCCCCGCACAAAATATTTGATGAATTGATCTAAAACTATTAAAAAACATACTAAATAATTTACCCTAACCAACACATTTTGTCTCACTAAATTTGGATCTGTTATGAAGAAGTTATGACATTTTTACCCGAAACACCTGATTTTGACTAGTTTCAGGACTGGCCACAAACCCTATTTTCCACCGAGTGTAACTCTCAAAATACAACGATCCACAAGGTGAATTATTTACCATGGATACTTGGATATGTTTTATCCATTTCATATCAATTTTAGGATCTGAATCATTATAGAAAAAAATTTATAGCGAAAATGGTAAAATGACCTGTAAATAACATACCTTAGAAAGCACCATCAAAAGAATTTATCCTTCCTTGCATTTTGGCCTTCTTTTCTTCACTTTCCTCAGAATTTCAGCTTAGAAATCATTTTTTTACCTCAGACACCTATAGATATTCAATATGCTCAAGTGTAATTCAAATGAGATAGCCTTGCCTCTTATTTATACTCTCCAAGTAGCTTCCTTAAAAACATCTTCTAGGTCACTTGGCCCACTTTCCTTATTTTAGGGTTGGGTCCATTTCTAATATCTCCATTAAATTTATTATTGAAATAATTTATTTTGTATTCACATTGAATTATAATAGACTCATCACTTCACTTTATTATTTACCTTTTAAAATCTCTTAAACCTCTTTGACTACTTTGACCTTTTGGGGCTTCTAGATGACATGTGAGGGTCCTCCAACTTCGTAAGGCCATAACTCTCAAACCGTGAGGAGTTATGTGACGTTCTACATACCACAAAAAATGGAATGAAATGTACTATCCATATAGAATAGTATTATCTAAAAATATATCATAACTCATACCATTACCCATCAAACAAACTTGGGTCCATTACCCAAACTTGGGGTCTCCAACTTCTCATGGACATAACTCTCTAACCGTGAGGAATTATGTGGAGTTCCACATACCATCGGAAATGACATGACAAGCACTATCCATATAGGATATTTTCCCTGACAAATTCACTTTCCTTCATCTCATTATTCCATAATTAAGCATGGGTTTTCTTACTCCACAAAGAGTCTTCCTGTGAGGGATTTCACCATAAGGGGACCACTTTGGAGTTCATCCATATTTACTTCTTATCAACCATGATAAAAAAATAATGAGTCATATTTACATCAAACAATATTAGGTCCATTACCCAAACCTTTGTGCTATGGGGATTTCTTCAAGGGTTGACATCAATGATAACCAACCTTAATCAACAATCTCCCCCTTTGGCATTGATGGAAACACTCTGATGCAATAGTGAAATCATATCACTCATGCTCCCCTTGGAACCATGCCTTTGTCCTCTTCATCTGATAAATCTTCTCCCCCTGGAACCATGCCTCTATCCTCTGCATCTGATAAATCTGCTCCCCCTGGAACCATGCCTCTGTCCTCTGCATCTGATAAATATCTCCCCCTTTGTCATCAATGGCAAAGGTATCTTTCCATCCAGAGCTGCTCCCCCTAAAAAACTATTCTCTTATGGTGCTTCCTCGTGTACATATAAGACATATAAGATAAACATTCAAAATCCATTCATTTTTGGAGTAGAAATAACTCCAAGTCTTTGGCGAAGATATTCAAAGGCTTCCTATGGAAGTGGTTTTGTAAAGATGTCTGCCACTTGTTCTTTTGTGCCCACATACTCAACTCTGATGTTCTTTTTTGCAACATGTTCCTATAGAAAGTGATACTTGATTGGAATGTGCTTTGTCTTGGAGTGCATCATCGGGTTTTTTGAGATAATGATGGCACTTGTATTATCACAATATATTGGAATGGGCTCATCATACTCAACCTATATATCTGTCAAAGTTTGTTTCATCCAAAGAACCTTTGTACAACATGCTATTGCTACAATATACTCTGCCTCGGCTATAGATAGAGATATCAATGATTGTTTCTTACTTAGCCATGATACCAAACACTCACCTAAGTAGAACGTTGCTCCACTAGTGCTTTGTTGGTCATCAATACAACCTACCCAATCTGCATCTGTGTAGGCATTAAGTGATAGATATTTTCCTTTTGGATACCATAATCCAAAATCTTCTATTCCTTTGAGATATCTAGAGATCCTCTTTACTGCTAATACATGTGATTCCTTTGGTGCTGCTTGAAATCGTGCCACCTGTCCAACTGCCTGCATTACATCTGGTCTAGATGTTATCACATATAGTGGGCTGCCAATCATTGACCTATATTTCCTCTGATCTATAGACTTTGAATCATCATCTTTGCTCAAATTACAACTGGTTTGCATGGGAGTGATAACTAGTTTGCAATCTTCCATTCCGAACCTCTTTAGCATTTCTATCATATACTTGGTTTGAGAAATAAAAATTTCGTGGTTGCTTTGACATATCTGAAGTCCCATAAAGAAGGATAGTTCTCCAAGTGACGACATTTCAAATTCATTCTACATGTATTTTGCAAATTTTTGGCTTAACCTGTCATCATCACTACCAAAAATAATATCATCAACATAAACTTCAATTAATAAAATATTACCTTGACTTACCTTGATGTAGAGGTTGTTGTATGCACTTCCTTTTCTGAACCCTGCCTACTGCAGATACTTATCCAGTCTAGAGTACCATGCTCTAGGAGCCTGTTTTAGACCATACAAGGCCTTCTTTAATTTACACACATAGTCTGTGTTCTCTGACAACTGAAATCCTTCTGGTTGTTCAATCTAGACTTCTTCTTCAAGTTCCCCATTTAGAAAAGATGATTTTACGTCCATCTGATATACTTTAACATTTTTGGAGCATGCATAAGCTAAAAGCAAATAGATTGCTTCCATTCTGGAAACTGGGGCAAATGTCTCTTCAAAGTCGATTCCTTCAATCTGTGCATATCCTTTACATACCAATCTAGCTTTGTTCCTTGTAATCTGTCCATCTTCATTCAATTTATTCATGAAAACTCATTTTGTGCCAATCACATTCTTATTCTTTGGTCTTGGAACCAATTCCCAAGTGTCATTTTTTTTATTTGATCCAATTCTTCATCCATGGCCTTATTCCAAAATTCATCCTCGCTGGCTTCTTCAAAACAGTTTGGTTCAATTGTAGATAAGAGTGCTAGGTGTGTTTGTTCTAGTGAATGGATTTTTCTTCTAGTCTCAACTCCTGCATCTTTGTTTCCAACAATCTGATCTGAAGGATGATTCTTCCGTACTTGTTTGATAGGTGTCTTTGGAGATCCTTGCTGAACTTTCTCTTCTAATTCTATCGGATTCTCTTCATCTTCTTTTTCATCTTCTTCTTCAAAAAGTTGTTTCATTGATTTGTTTTCTCTTCCTTTGATTCTAGTTTTCCTGTTTCATCAATTGTTACATTGATGCTTTCCAAAACTTTGTTTAATCTTATATTGTAACACTTGTATGCTTTCATTGTACTTGAGTAACCAACAAGTATTCCTTTGTCCACACGAGTGTCAAACTTTATCATTCTGCCATCTTCTCTTTTGATGTAGCATTTGCTTCCAAAAACTCTGAAGTGCTTCACATTTGTTGGTCTTCCTTTCCATAGCTCATAGGGATTTTTATCAATGTTTTTTCTGGCCATTACTCTATTTTGAATGTGAACTGATGTATGCACTACCTGTGTCCAAAAAATGTCTAATGTCTATCAATTTGTAATCCATTAGTATTGTTTGAGCCATTTCCTGTGCAATTATCATCCATTACAATAATGTTCCTTTGTCTTTGAACCACTCTCTGAACCAATCTATGAAGCCATGCTCTCATCCACTATCATATATCTATTAAAACCTACTAAGTCTTCTTACAAATACATCTCTGTCCATACTGTCCAAGACTCTACTTGCGCAACTGTCCATAATGCTAACCCATTTATCATTATACTATCAAATTGTACTTATGCTAACTGATTGCTCTGAATATGTCTTCTCAAACTCTGCAAGCTGCCCGAAGGATGGTTCTTTGGTCTGTCATAGCTATCGCATCGACTCCCCCTGTCTAATATTCATATTACTTGGGAGTCTCTAAGCCGGATGGCTCAGAAAAATTCTTGCTCTGATGTGTATTCATCATCATATTCATTGGTAGATTCATCATCATCTTCATTGGTATATTTATTATCTCTCTGAGCTCTGACTTCTTTCTTTCTATCTGTAGATTCATCTTTCACTACAACGTCTAAAAGTACAATCTCTTGAACCTATTTCTTATTTACTTGTCCTTCCTTTCTTTCAATTATTTTACAAACCTTTTTGTATCTAACATCTTTCCTTTTCTCTGTAGAATTTTCTTCATCACGTTTTATTGTCAATCTTGCGATGTCTTTGTTCACCTGTTCTTCCTATTTTCTTATCCATACTTTCTTATATCTGATATCAATATTCTCTTTCATGGAAGTATCGATCATGCTTCTACAATCACTGGATATGTGTCCATAGTTATGATATTTGTAACACTCAATGTTACGTGCGACCACATAGGCACGGTCTACTTGAAAATTTCTTTTATAATCCTTGCAATCTGCAACCTTATGTCCAAAGTTAGTACAATAAAAACAATGACCATAAAATAAATTTTCATACCTGGGAGTGAATGATCTTCTTTGTGGCATAGTCCTTCTGAATTTTTTCTTTGACTGATCATGATCATGATTGAAGCTTTTTTGTAGCTTGAACATGGATGGTATTCTTGAAGATGTATCTTTAATAGTCTTCTTAGATTCCGGTTGACCATGATTCCTTCCTTTGAGTACTTCTGCATAAATTTTTCTATTTTCTTCATTCTTCTTTTCTAGCAACGTAGAGTGCTTATCTTCATTCTCTACAACTGATGTGGATGTTTCTGTATCTTCAACTTTCTTGTTGAGCTTGTCGATTTTGACTCTTAGTGTGACAAATTCTTCTTCAAGATTCTCAAACTCTTCTTCTTTCTTCATTATCTGAGACTTCATGACTTCTTTTGTTCTCTTTGCTTCTTCAAGTTGGATTTTCAATGCAATTATTTCTTCTTCCATTCTTCTCTCTTCTTGACCAAACTCTTCCTCAAGTTGGTTTAAATCATTGGTTCTTTCCTTGAGATGATCCATCAATATCTTCCCTCTTTTCTGTGTCTTCCTTTTGTGCTGCTATGTTGGCTTCTAAACATTTCTTTTGATATTCTAGAGTTTCTTCAATTCTTCTGGCCTCTTCTAGTTGAGCTCTTAAATTCTTGATGACCTTCTGATCCTTTTCAAAACCTTGAACACTTTTTTTTTGCTTCATCAATTCTTTCTTGGATGAGTTGTTTTCTTCTCTTTCTTTCCTTATATATTTAATTGCACTGATCAATTTTTATTTGTAATCAACTTCTGCTTCATCATACTCTTCCTCTTCTAAATCTGTCTGACATGATAAGCATCTTTCTTCTTTTTCCGTATCTGCATCTTCTTTGGCATTTTCTGAATCTGCGATGGGTGAAGAATATATTTCGTGTAACTTATCCCAAATTTCTTTGGCTGATGAACATTTACCAACCTTCTCTTGTACTAGTTTAGGTAATCCTTCCCAGATGAAATCCATTGCTATTTTGTTATTCTTCTTCAATTCCTTCTTGGTTGTAATCTTTTCCCTTTTTGAACTATCATATCCTGTAACAACTGATAGCCAAATATAATGTCCTTGTGCTTGTAAAAATACTTCCTTCCTTCTACTCCACATCTCACACTTAAAACCATTTTGACCATTAAACATTGGTACTCCATTCTTAGAATAATCCATGATCTCCTTCCAATGGTTAAACTGTTTCCTGAAGGAACCTGGCTCTGATACCAATTGTTGGATTTCTGAGAGGGGGGGTGAATCAATAATAGAGCAATTTAATCCCTTTTAACCATATAATCCAAGTGTTATATCAATGAAGCATTATCATCCAATAACTGCAGAGTAAATAAGCAATGATCAAATGAACAATCATACACATACACAGTACACCAGTGTTTTACGTGGAAACCCAAATCGGGAGAAAACCGCAGAATGATTTTTCTTATATGTCTTGAAGAATTACATTCATTGGAAGCACCAAATTCCTTTGTTTTCCAGCTGCAACTGGAAGGAGGCTCCAACCCCCTAGTTTCTCAGGCTACAACCTGAGGGAAGCTCCAACTCCCCAATTCTCTGGCTACAACTAGAAGGAGGCTACAACCCCCTATGTTCTTCGTCTATAATCAGAAGGTGGCTACAACCACCTATCCTTGCCCTGTCCTACCACCTTGAAGTAGAAGTAGAACGATGAAACCACCGTCACACTATTGCTATGAGATATACCACTATAAACCTGTACCAATAAATCTGAACCATGCATCAACTTGTACCTCAACCTATAATCAACCTATACCATAAACAAGTGCATCAACCATGCACCAGCCTGTAATCAACCTGTACCATAAACAAGTGCATCAACCATGAATCAACCTGTACCTCAACCTGTAATCAACTTGTACCTTAAACAAGTGCATCAACCATTCCCCAACTTGTAATCAACCTGTACCATAAACAAGTGCATCAACCATGCACCAACCTGTAATCAACCTGTACCATCAACAAGTTCATCAACCATGCACCAACCTGTAATCAACCTGTACCATAAACAAGTGCATCAACCATGCACCAAACCGTAATCAACCTGTACCATAAACAAGTGCATCCAACCATGTATCAAGTATGTACCAATCATGTGTCAACTACTCATCAACTATGACTCATCAATATGTACCAACATCATCAACTATACACATCATGTATGTGCACCAACTCATCAACTACTTGTCTCAACCATGTACTCAACATGTATAAAAACCAAAAGCCCTCATCAATTTCATCATCCAAATCTGATTTGTAGCTATGTAATAGACCTGGTGTATATGATCACATTCCTAAAAACCTTCCTTAACTTTAAAAACAAGAGACTATCATTTTCATCAAACTTGTCTTTAGTCTCACATGCCTAGTTTTGGATTAGTCAACAACCCTAACTTGAAGTAATCATAACTTTGAACCTATAATGTATAAAGATTTGAAACTGATAAAAAAATGTTATTCAATGTGTTTTATGCAATTCCTCCAAGTGTCACTACTTGGAACCTCTCAGAAAATGAGTTATAGCAAAAATGGCATACCTTGCTGAATTCTGGCTTATTCTAGAGAGTGACCTTGTAGAGCGTGCCCCGCACAAAATATTTGATGAATTGATCTGAAGGTATTCTAAAAATACTGAATATTTTACCCTAACCAATACATTTGGTATCACTGAATTTGGATCTGTTATGAATAAGTTATGATGTTTTGACCCGAAACACCTGATTTTGACTAGTTTCAGGACTAGCCACAAACCCTATTTTCCATAGAGTGTAACTCCCAATATACAACGACCCACAAGATGAATTATTTACCACAGATACTTGGATATGTCTTCTCACTTGCATATCAATTTCAGGATCTGAATCATTATAGAAAAAAACTTATAGCAAAAATGGTGAGAAGACCTGTAAATAACATACCTTAGAAAGCACCATCAAAAGAATTTATCTTTCCTTGCATTTCGGCCTTCTTTCTTCACTTGCCTTAGAATTTTAGCTTAGATATCATTTGTTTACCTCAGAAACCTATAGATATTCAATATTCTCAAGTGTAATTCAAATGAGAGAGCCTTGCCTCTTATTTATACTCTCCAAGTAGCTTCCTTAAAAACATCTTCTAGGTCACTTGGCCCACTTTCCT
>ML778457.1:759901-784204 GCA_009831015.1 Picea engelmannii
CCCCCCCTTAGTATAAGGGTGTGCTCAACATTGATAATGAAAAGACTAAAACACATAATGTCTTATATGTTGAAGGGTTAAAAAATAATCTTCTAAGTGTTAGTGGAATGTGTGATCAAGGTTACAACCCCACATTTCATTCTAAAGGATGCGAGATAAGGAAAGAAAGTTCGGGAAGATTAGTGGAAAATGAAAACAAAACCTCAAGAAATGTATACGTTCTCGATGAAGTCAAAGGAGAAAAATGTTTTATGGGAGTGATATTCCTCTCATCACCTCAGTAAAGGGAATCAAAACCTCAGGGGGAGCAACCTTTTTCCATTGATTTCAAAGGGGGAGAATTTGTAGACAGAGGAAGAATTGTAGACACAAGGAAAGTTGCAGACAGGGGGAATATCAAAATTGACTAAGGGTTTCCATCAATGACAAAGGGGGATATTGTTGGAAATATTTCTGTCATTGATGTCAAATATAGGGGGAGGCTAAATAATTCAAAGATAAAGATTGCAAGATGAAAATTGTTGGAAATATTATTTTTGGATTTTTGATGCTCATTTTGGATACCCTATGTTTGAAGGAATTTTTACTCTAAATAAATAGCTCAAATGGGAGAATAGGTTATATGGGTGGAAATATTATTCTGATACCTTTCCAATGGTATATGGAACTCCATCTAACTCCTTAGGAATGGGGATATATGAATTTTTCCATAAGACAACCCATCCAAAAGGCTCAGATCGGCCCAACTAGTATTTATAGGTCGACCCCAAAAGTGAGCACAAAAACACTATAAATAAAGGATATATGTGCGCATTTAAAAATCATCCAAGCAAGAATATCAAGTTTGAGGTGCACAAAAGATATATTAGATGCACAAGAGAAGCTAGAGAGTATTCTTGGGGTCTAAAGGTGTGTAAGAGGAGTTTTCTTGGAGTTTTAAGGGTGAGGTATGAAGGACTTAGGTCTACAATGCCGCAAAGTGAGATTTTTTGAGGTTTTGATGTTACAATATGGGATTATATTATGAGAATGATGCCACGAGGATTTATAGTTAATGAAGGATAAATCTGACTAGGGTTTGAATCTTTGTCTGGGGTATGAAACAAAGAGAGGAATTGGTGTTATAATACTGGGGGGGTGAATCAGTATGAGTACTTTTTACCACTTTCAATCAAAATATATAGACTTCAAATTTATCAAGAGTATTCAATAGTTTATCAATTGTGCATTAAGTATATTATTGCATCATAAACAATATCATTCATCAATGCATAATAAAAAACCACATATACACAATACACCAAAATTTACGTGGAAACCCAAATGGGAAAAAACCAAGGAATGATTTCTTATATATATCAATATTACATTCATAAGAAGCACTAACTTTTTGATTCTCCAATGCCAACTGGAAGGAGGATCCAACCCCCTATTTACATGATCCAACTTGAAGGAAGCTACAACTACCTAAATTCTCTAGTTACAACTGGAAGGAGGCTCCAACCCCCTAGATTTTAGGATCCAACCTAAAGGAAGATCCAAATTCCTGTATTCTCGGACTCCAACCAGAAGGAGACTACAAACCCCTGATTTACAGGCTCCAACCTAAAAGAAGCTCTAAATATTTGAGTTCTCCATAATAATGAGGGTTGACCACTTATTACAATGAAAACTAACTAATGACTAACTATGAGGGGTTAGGGACGGGTACTAACATGCCCCCCTCCCCCCCTTCAAAAGCATCCTTGTCCTCAAGGCTGAAGATGCGAAAAATGTTACAGGATGGATATGGTGATCAAATTTGATCTGAAAACAATGCCCCAATAGATATGGTCACCAAGTGTGCACAACATGGAGAATGGCCATCATTTATTTTTCATATGTAGATTTTCCCGAATTGCGACCACTTAAATCCTGGCTAGTGAAAGCAAGAGGTTAATCGTCTTGGGTGAGAATTGCACCAATACCAATTCCTGAAGCATCCAATTCGACCACAAAAGTTTTGTTGAAATCAGGGATTGCTAAGACGAGGGTAGTACACATGGACTACTTCAAAACTATGAAGGCTTGCTCAACAACTGGGGTCCACTGAAATGCATTCTTCTTAAGAAGGTCTGTCAATGGGTAAACAATTTTTCCATAATGGTGGACAAATTTCCTGTAATATCCTCTGAGGCCAAGGAAACCCTGGAGGATTTTCAAGGTCTTAGGATGTGGTCAATCCTACATGGGTTGAATCTTGTTGGGTTCCATGCGTACTCTATCACAACCGATAATGTGTCCCAAGTATTTGACCTCACTTTCCCCAAAAGAACACTTGGACTTTTTGACAAACAATTGATGGTCCCGTAACAATTGGAGTATTTTGTCCACATGTTGAAGATGGGAATCCCAAGTGTGGATGTAGATAAGAATGTCATCAAAGAAAACTAGAACAAACTTATGAAGGTAGGGATTCAAGAGTTTATTCATGAGACTTTGGAAGGTAGATGGAGCATTACAAATCCCAAAAGGAATTACCAAGACCTCATAATGGCCTTCATGAGTTCTGAAAGTAGTATCCGGAATATCTTCTTCCTTCATCCTAATCTAGTGATAATAGGAATGAAGATATAATTTGGTGAAGAAACATGCACATTGGAGCTCATCCAATAGATCATCAATGATAGGTATGGGAAACTTATCCTCAATGGTCAATTTATTAAGGGCGTAAAAATTTGGGCACATTCACCAAGAACCTTCTTTCTTTAGGACCACTACAACAGAGGAGAAGTATGGGCTGGTACTTGGGTGAATTACCTCAGCTTCCAATAATTCCTGCACTATTTTTTCTATTTCATTCTTTTTAGCAAAGGGGTACCTATAGGGGTGCACATTGGGGGGATGACTACCAGGAAGGAGAGGAATGTTGTGATCATGCTCACCCTGGGATGGGGGTAATTCTGTGGGTGTCTCAAAGACCCAGTGGTGCTTGTCCAGGATAAGTTGCAAGTCATGATGGATTGTAGGGGATGATGGATCATGTACCTAGATGGAATTAAATTGGGAAATCACCCCATGATGACCTTTATTCAAGATTTTCTCCATTCTATGAGAGTTGATAATTTCTGGGGACCCAACGTGCAAGACACAAAGGGTATAGGTGTGAGCCTCTTAATTAAATTGCATATACAATTCATGATAATCCATGGTAATTGGTCCTAAAGTGTGCATCCATTCAACAACCAAGACAATATCAAAACCATCCATGGAAATGTAAAACATGTGATTTTTCAGGGTATAATCACCCATTTGGAGTTTGAAATTCTCACAGTGGCCCCCACATTTCATTGTACCACCATTAGCTATGAGAATTTGAAAATTTGAAACTGGTCAAATAAAAAAATTGACATCCTCGACGACCCTATGATGAACAAAATTATGGGTGCTGTCATTATCAATCAACACTACTATCGTCCACTATTTGATGTAGCCTTTAATATTTAATGTCTGCAAAGCAAAAAAACCAGTAAAAGCATGGAGATATGATAGGTTTTTATGGTTCCATAGGAGGTGAAATTGTGTGTAATAAGGGCGAAGTGGGCTCAATATTCTCTCACTCAGGGGCCTCATCTGAAATTTGATCCTCTGACCCATCAATCTGGAAGAAATTTTGTTCACAACATTTATGTCCTGGCACAGATTTTTCATCATAGTAATAACAAAGCCCTTGTTTCCTACGTTCTTCCATTTCTACTGGAGACACCTTTTGAACCTTCAAGGTTTGAGTGGGAGTAGTGATATCACGAGGATGAGGACAATTGGGTATTGTAGAACAAAGGGGTTGTGTGTGAAGAATGGTCTTAGCTTACAATGTTAATTGGCAATCCTACAACCAAGTAATAGGATGATGCATGCAAACATGAGCTCAGATTTCCTCCTTTAAGCCACTTATGAAACATTCAAGATATAATTCATCAGATAAGCCCTCAGTTATGATAGCCAATTGTTCAAATGCTGCAATGAAATTGGTGACCGACCCTATTTGTTTCAACTTGGTGAGGCGCCCCAAATAATGAGATTCCCAATCAAAACATGCAAAAATAGCTTTGGTGAACATGTTCCAATTGGGATTTCCTTGATAGCATCTCTTATTTCATTGCCAACATTCTTGATCTAAGTAAAGAACGCCTACATGGAGTTTGGTCTCATCATCCTGAATATCATGGAGGGAGAAGTAGTGTTCCAATTGGGAGACCCACCCAGTTGGGTTAGATCCATCAAATTAATGCATCTCCACTTTTGGAATCTTATTCCAAGAGTTTGGAGAACCCTAAGGGGAATGGGAATTATGAGTACTTTGGTTGTTTACCCTTGTCAAGCAATCCAAGATGTTGGGAAACGGCTTGCAAGTTGGAATTTATGGCATCCATGTCTTGAAAGTGTTGTTAGAGCTGGATAAGGTCCCCCAAGGTCTCTTTGATAATAGAGACATCATCATATAGTTCGTTTACATTAGTGTCCCACTCATACACAGTATGAGAGTGGGTAGAAAGGCCCATTATGAAATCTTAGGGAGAGTGCTATAACAATGATCAACATGGGATAAGAAGTGTGATGGGCTAGGCTGCAAATAAGGGTGTCGGGAAGGAGATTGGGTCCACAAAAAGGATTAAATTTATAGGTATCACTGTGATAAGGGTGAAAAAAGGAAGCCAATGGGATAGGTCGAAAACAAGGGGGTAAGGGATTGGGTCCATAAAAAGGATGAAAAATGATAGGTATCACTAAGATCAGGGAAAAAAGAGGAAGCCAATGGGATAAGTCTCAAATAAGGGTTTTTCTAGTCCCCAAACATTGTTTTTACTCTTGCGGAGTTATACTCTGGTCTAAATAATTTTGCAGTGTCAGAATGTCCAAATTCTTAACAGGAAGAAATATGTAGGAATTTCACAACTAAAATGTAGGAGACTAGGTTGTGCGACAATGGATCTTGTCTGTGCTCTTTCTATGTTATTCTTTTTTTGTTTTGTGTCTTTCCCCCAAGGTTATGGTTTGTTTTAGGGTACCTACAGATAAGGGTTTTCCCTGTGCTATAGCTCTCTGATATATGTGTGGGGATGATAATAATACTCAGCTCAATATATCAGGGAACCAACTAAGGAGGCTTGATTGTATCCTTATTTGTACTACCCAATTACCTAGGTACTATAGAGTATCTTCTCAAGTGATGTTCTTGGTGACACTATAGCAGTCAAGTAGTCAATCGGTTGAGCTATGCGGGTTCTAGGATGCCTAAGGCTAGTCTGTTCACAGGTGTTGTCTGATGCGCTACCACTCGAAGGGGTACCAACAAGGGTTACAAGGGTGGACAACATATGTGCACTTAAAATCCACTTGTATTTCTTGTGTGTATGCTTCCCCAACCATGGATTTGTGCATTGAATGACAGATCTATGTGGTTTATTGATGTTGGAACACATCACTACCCTGGAAAAAAAATCACCCACACTTCCTCCCTGGGAAAGTTCTCTGATACCACTTGTAATATACCTACAAAAGTTAACCGAAAAAGAAAATATACTACGGAAGTAATAGGAACATCGAATATAGAGAAGAAATATAATATTGATATCACAGGAAGCTTAGTTCACTTGTCTCTTTGAGGGGGAAAACTCCAAATGAGCAGAGATCTCTTACAATAATCCTCCACAACTTACAATGGACAGATGCATTCTTTAAATACAGTTCACAACCAAAAATACCGTGGGCCAATACCACGAGCCAATACCAAGCACCAATACCATGGGTTATCCCTAACTAATTTATAAAATTCCACTAACCAACCTTACAACTACTTGTGGTCTCGATAATAATGAGAGTTGACCACTTATTACAATGACAACTAACTAATGACTAACTATGAGGGGTTAGGGACGAATCCTACCAACCATGTACCAAAACCTGTACCATGTCATGCATCACCATGTACCAAAACTGTACCATATTATGTATCAACCATGTACCAAAACCTGTACCATATCATGCATCAACCATGTACCAAAACCTGTACCATATCATGCATCAACCATGTACCAAAACTTGTATCATAGAATGCATCAACCATGTACCAAAACATGTATCATAGAATGCATCATCCATGTACCAAAACATGTACCATACCATATACCAATATCACCAAGAAGTGCCTCTAACTATGTACCATATTATCATCAGGATATGTGCCAAGATATACCTCAAACTATGTGCCTCTAGTATGTGCCATCATCCTCAAACCATGTACCAAGAGATGTGCCTCAACCATATACCATATCACTCATGATATGTCTCAATAATTCCATAGACCAAGAACATGTTGACGCTTGAATCCATTAGAACCGAAATGACAACCTCATGGGGATACAAATCCCAATACATTTTTATAGAGGTGGTACTCCTCTTTGTTTTAAGATTTTCTTGGAATTCTAGATTTTTTAGAATATAGGGCTTTGAAGAAGCCCGTCGTGATAATCAAAGAAATATAAATATTGCAAGAAAAAGTAACAAGAAAGAAAATTTTTTGTTTTTTAAAGACACTTCCTGATAAATGACCAAGAACCACACACTTCATACACTTGAAAAAGATAGACAACATTTTCTCACATCCATCATAGTTAAACAAAAGATTTATGATCACATAAAATAAAAGAATATGGTCTGCATGTGTAACAAAAATTTAATAGAGTAAACACATGGGGAGCTCAAATAAATATAATGATAGATCAATCTCAAATTCTTTATACTCAAAACATAGATTTATAAAATACAGTCAAAACTGATCCCGAAATAGTTCTCTTGGGATTTATGAAAAATATATAGTCTATTACAAAGCCTTGAAATTTAAATGCATTTTTCCTTAGGACTAGGATTGGGAAAATATAAACAACAAGTAAGTTTTATAAGGAGGATGGTGGGCGATGACAAAGTATCAAGACCTAGAAAGAAGACAGGAAGAAGTTATTAGATTTTGGTTAAACCTTTCTAGTCAAAGAAGCAGAGTAACTGGATGAAAAACTAATAAATAAAGCAAGATATGATATGTATGAAATTAATATGATGGTCTAGGTCCTCATTCATTTGCTTTCTACTATCCTTGTATTGTCTTCATTGACAGTTATAGGAAACGTCTCAACTGCTTCTAGCCCTTCTTTGGTTAATTTGTCAATTGCCATTTTGAACCAATCTTCAATGTAGTTTTTCATTGGTGCGATGTTTATTTCATGCCTGATTTTAATGTTGAATAATTCACCTTCCAAGTCTCTTAAGTCAAGAGAAATGCCATGTACTACTTCCTCAATATCTTGATTTTTCATGGAATAATCAACTAGCCCATTGTTTATTTCTTCTTCATTATATTCGAGTATGCCATAATTTTTTTCAGTTGATAACCCTTTAAATATCTCAAATTGTTGCTTTGTTAGAAACATTGAATTGAGAATTAATTTAGGATCTTGTACCTCGTTAGTTCCTCCCACTAGATCTATCTTCGCGATTCTTTTGAATGGTTCTTCTCTTTTTAGTATGGCTTTGCTACATGCTTGAACAATGTTACTCAAATTCTTAATATTTTCCTTCCAACAAGCATTTAGTTGTTTTATTCGACTTGGAGAAGGCATATCCTCTTCTATTCTTCTCAATTCTGTCATGTTTGAAACGTTAATTCCAAATGGTAAGACAACATCAGTTCATAAACCTTTTTTTCTCTTTAAATTAACTTGCAGATACTCATGAAAGGCACGTGCCCTTGAGCCAATAGAAACAATACCTTTTGATACCTCCCATGCCTCTATTATTAGTGGCATTCCCTTCTTAATATTTTTTTCTATATAACTTCAAACCACTGTGAGTATACTTGAATAGCCTTTCAACTTAATGGTGGGTGTAGTCGGTTTGACCATTGACAGAGGACTTGTCAAGATTGGAAGAGGCATTAAGGCATTTTCCAATTCTTTGATCCATTCTTTTAGCTTGACATTTTTAGCTTCTAATCCATCAATGGAATCATCAAGAGCATCCCTGGTTGCCCTATGAATTTTAGATATTTGGAATGGACGCATGTCTTTCAGGTCAACCTCTGAGTGAGATTTTCCCTTTTTATTTTTTTGATCACCTCTTTCCACAATCAATCTTTTAGACTCCTTATCAAAAATATCACTTTGAAAAGTGAAGGATTCCTCTTCACTAAAAGTCTCATTTACAACAACTTCCAATAAATAATTTTGTTGAGTTACATTTTCTGGCTCTTCCATCATAGGAAATATTTTCTCAATATCCTCCTCTAGCTCCATGTCATCCAAAAAAAATATTTGGATGTCATTTTCTATAAGGTTTTCCTCTGCCTCTTGTATTAAATTCTTCCTTTTCTTTCTCATAGGTAACTAATGTGAATTCTCAATTTTCCCGAGGGGTGGATTCTTCTCTCCTCCTCCCCTTGAACTACTATTGACAATCTTTCTAATTGGGTGAGTTGTTGGAGCATTGCTTTGGGATGTGGTAGGTTTGGGAGTAACAACTGGAGATTGGGAACTCCTTTCACTGGGACCCTTTCATTTTTTCTTATAAAACTCGTTAGTACTTAGCATTGTTTCTAGGTCACCAAATTCATGTACAGGGGTACTTTGGTTGTTACCTTCTTCTTCTTCATTCATGGAAGTCTGGATGAACGAGTTACTAAATCCCACCGAGAGCATGTGTTCTACAAATATTTTGTTATGATCAAATCCCTTGATTTTTCAGCATACTTTAAGTTCACATTGTTGAAATGGCTTGCAAATTCATCAATTTTATTTATGTTTATGAAAATTAAATATCCAATCTTTCATGGCAAGGGGATAAATTGTTTTTTTCTTTTTTTCATGGAAAAAATGTAGCCATAAGTTGTATTTCCTTGACACCTCTATAATAAAAAAAAATTCAGATACATGATATGGAAGAAAAGAGGGATTTTGTTTGGAACAAAATATCCTTATGACACTGTGATTTTCCATTTGTTCCATCGTTCCCTTTTTCTATAAAAATTGGTTAGCCTGGTCAGATATCCTTGGATTATTTTCACCAAACAACATCCTTTGAAGACTAAGACAAAATCATTGTAAACTTTGTAAAAATACAAAGAGATCTTATGTCTCAACAATGCATGATACCAGAAGATAACTGGATCTATTTCATGATTCACCCTCTTACTTATAGTCAAGTTTTTAAATTGACAACAATACACTATAGAAAATACCAAATAGGAAGCCATAAATAATTTTTTGTCCCTTTTATAATGTGATAAATGGGATGAGACTTCGATAGAAATCAATTTTCCCCAGTCAAAGATGGTGTGTTCCTTCACTGTAAAATTCAAAATATATAAAATCATGCGAGAAATGGTAGCAATGCTTTCCTAACTTGTCAACCTAGTGAACAACCACACAATCTCTCAAAAGGGGTTTTTAAAAGAGTCAACCTAGATCTCGGTTATGTCTTCTAGAATAGACACATGATTCTCCAAATATTTAGGTAGGAGTTCAAGGCCATTGTTATCTTTATTCAGAAAATCTTTGTAGTCTTCTTTTATGAAGGTAACTATTGTTGGGTGTGTGTTATATTCTTTGCATGTGTGTGTGTGTGGGTGCGGATTTTGCTATTTTTAGCTGATTTGTAAATTAATCCCGGATTAAGGGATTAGGGTTTTGGTATCTACAGAATACCTAAAAACATTGTATATATTGTATGGCGAATGGTGAAATTCGATATAATGAAAATAAGAAAGGTTTTCCTGGTTGAGGGTTTCCGGTAAAAATCTCTGTGTACTCTGTGTATGAGCCATTGATTAATTTCTGTATTGCTTAAGAATCTATATGCATTGCTTTACTTCGTAGGTTTAAAACTTACAACTATTGGCTCTGGGAGCTTCAACATCTTGCGAAAATTTTTTGGTGAAAGGGAAATGGGGGAATTATCTTGGAGTTGTATAATTCTCTAGCTTGGAAGGTACTTCTCCACGCACCATGCAACAAGTTATTTATAGTCAAATACCTCAGGAACACACCCTGCGCAAGCGATTCTAGATGCCCAGATTACATCTTTATGTGCAGGAGGAGAGGAGTAATATGAATATGCTCTGGATCACTAAAAATTTTGGTCTTCATGACCAAAGATATTTAAAGTATCACCACAAAACTATTGGCTAGTTCTTGCTGCCATTAGGTTGGCGGGAGTATTTTTTTAGATGAATAATAACTCAAAATAAATATTTTCAGAGAGATGACAATAATATAATCCTTTGGAAAATGGCAAATTAATGCAATTTAATGAGTAATCTCCTTGAGTCTTTCTCCATCAATGACAATATTTTTGGAGCCTGCACAATCAATTTTTAGCATTAAACAACATTTAATGCATATTGGAAAAAGCACGAGAATGGCGAGGATGAACGAGAGCAGATTTGAATATGAATTTTTTCATGAACCTGCCAACTCGTGAACCCACAGTTATGGATGATAAAAAATAAGTTAAGTGTAGAAACGTAGTCATTCTGACTTGCATACAGGAGAAATAAAAGACTTTAGGGGCTCGAGACCTATGAAAAATCTGATGGTTGTAATGAGGATCACAGGATTTTGGGTGCAAAGTGGGGATTGTGAAACTTGGAGAATGAAGGTTCGACCTTGCGAACCTACAAAGTTGGAAAAATTATAAGTATAATGTAGCAAGGCGGTTAGTCATAATTGTGACATAGGAAATTGGATGGGGATGAAATCCCACGAACCCACCGATTTTTGGAATATGACTAAGTATGGTAACTAGAGAAAGAGATAGAAGAAGGGAAAAAGGAAAGAGGGAAACAAGGGTAGGTATAGAAGAGGGAATAGAAATGGAAAAAGAAAAAGTTGGGAAAATAGAAAGGGGAAGGAAATTTCGGAAGCAAGAATTGATCTCAACAACTGGCTCCAACTTTGGGATGATAACCCCCTGTGGGTTGTCAAGAATCTAGAATCTTCATGAAATGTGCTTCCATTCAATGGGCTATGGAGTCAACGGTAAGAATATACAAACTAAATAAAATAAAATTGTGTACAAGGGAATGAGAAAATTTCAGATGAAGAAACCTTTCAGATGTTTCCCATTAACAGGCAACATTAACATTTTACCCTTCATATCTTTTAGCATATAAGAATTAAAACCCAATATTTTTTCAATGATGTACGATATGATCGAGAGTGCTTAAAATTTTGTGTGCATTGATGGTTTCTTCTTAGCTTTATTCTAGAGTAACACCAATTCTCCCTTCTGAAAATTCTTTACGGTTGTATCATAGTCAAAATATTTTTTTATACTTTGTTGTCTCTAAGAAGTTTTGTCCATGGATTTACTTCGTTCTTCCTATAATTTCAATAACTGATTGACCCTCTTTTGCATACGTGAAAAATATTATGCATCCTCTGTATTGACTACAAAAGTCAAGACATTCAGCTCAAGGTTGATTGGCATCTTTTCTTCTTTCCCATAAACCATTGTATACAAAGACATCCCAGTGTTGTCTTTTGGAGTCATTCTGCTCTCCCACAACGCATCAGTCAACTTTAAATGCCAATTCCTTTGGTTCTTATTAATCATTTTCTTCAATATCTAAATGAGCGTCTTATTTGTGGATTCTGCAAGACCATTCCCTTGTGGATAATAGTTTGATGATTGTCCCATTACAATTCCATATTATCCACAAAATTCTGTAAATATTGAGCCAATGAAAATCGACTCATTATCAGTGATGAATTTTTCTAGGACATCGAATATTGACAAAATATTATCTTTGAGAAACTTAATCAACTCTTTAGAATCAACCTTTTTTAATACCACTGCTTTTGGCCACTTTTTAAAATAATCTATAGTGGTGAGAATATATATATGTTCGTTTATTGACTTTGGGTTTATTGGCCCAACGACATAAATTGGGAAAATGGTTGTTCTACAAATATAGGTTGTAATGGCATTGCATATTTTTTCATTTTCCTTGAAAATTGTTGACAAGATAAACACTTCCTTATTATAGCATATGAGTCTTTAAAAATTGATGGCCAATAAAACCCAGCTCTTATTATTTTATGGGCAATGGTGGTTGGAACAAAATTCCCACCACATATTCCTTCATGGATTTCTTTCATCAATTCTTGAGATTTCATTTCATCAACACATATCAACAATATACCATCATAGTTCCTCCTAACCAATATATCGACAATCATCACATATTGACATGTTTTCATCTTCAATGTTCTTCACTCTTTAGGGCTCATGGTGACTAGAAATTGTCTAGGCCTCAAATAAAATATAATATCTCTATACCATTATGAATCTACCATGGGTTCTCCTATTGAAATTGAAATCATTCCATCCAAAGAATCACTATTTTCAATGATTTTACATAAACCCTGTCCTTTGACTGCCTTTAAAGGTTTAATTTCAATGTCATATTCTTGAATTTTTGCCAGCCAATTTTCCCATTTTCCTTATCTCAATTGTTGATTTTAAAGCATCTTCACAGGAGAGGATGGAACATAATAAATGACATGAGAATTTAATATTTAAGTCTAAAAGTGTGCCACCGCCTTCACAAGAGATAGAGATTGTTTCTCCAATTTTGAATATCTCAATTCATAATCATGAAGGGTCTTTCTCATGAAGCTAATCAATATTTCATCACCCTTGGTATTCCTCTGAGTAAGAATAGATGCAACCACCATTTCTGTAGCGAATGAATAAATGATGAAGCCTCTTTGAAAATATGGGTTAATAAGGATTGGAGCTATAGTGATTTCCCTTTTGATATTATTAAAAGCTTCTTTTGTATCCACTTTCCATTCAAACCTTTGGTCCTTTTTCAACAATAAGTTGATCGACTTCACAATACTTTCATAGTCAGGGACAAATATTCATACAAATTTGATCTTGCCAAAAATGATTGAACTCTTTTCTTAGATGACGACGGTTTAAGTTCATTTATATCTTTAAAACTTTCAGGATCTATATATATTCCTTCCTTACACACAATATGACCCAACAATTTTCCTTGAGTTATGACAAATAACCATTTATTTGGATTTAAGGAAACACTACACCTGTCAAAAATTTTCCTCAGGTGATGAATGCGATCACTCCTTTTTTTAATGTACTATTAAGTCATCTCAATAATCCATCATGAATTTTCCTATCAACTCCTCAAAAGCATGATCCATATCCCTCTGAAATGTAGCTCTTGTATTCTTTAAACCAAAGGGCATCCTAGCATATGCATATGTCTCCCAAGGTGTTATGAATGTTGTCTTTGCTCTGTCTTCTTCAACAACCAAGACTTGATTATACCTAGAAAAACCATCTAACATGGACATGTAGGTTGATCCCGCAACTTGCTGGAGAAGAAAATCCATGTTAGGTAAAGGATAATTATCCTTTATACTTGCTTTGTTAAGATCCCTGAAATCTACACACATCTGAATCTCACCGATCTTCTTTATTACTATCATAGGATTTTAAATCCAATCATAATGTCTAATGGGGTATATTATTCCAGCCTTCTTTAATTTCTCCAATTCAACCTTTACCAGTGGTTTTAATTTTGGGTTCATCATCCTTATCTTTTGCTTGACCAGCTTTTCCCCTTCTCTCAAGGGAATAATATGTTGAAATATTATTTTATCATAATCCTTCAAATCATCATAACTCCAAGTGAACACATCAAGATATTATTTAAATAATGCAACATATTAATCAACTTCTTCAATTGTGAAATCAACTCCCAAGTTGCCATATTTTGGGGAACTGACAATTCCAATATTAATTTTTTTTTTTCTTGGACCTTTTGGAGTGAAATTTCTTCCAAGAGATTTTTGGCATGATCGTCTCTTGTAAAAAGAGACTCAGATTGAATACAATCCCTCGGGACAAGGGTTATTTTATTGTCTTCACCATCATCATCGTTCAACAATTTTTTTTGCAATTCTTCATCATTCTCAAATACTTGTAAGTATTACTGGTTATCAGGTACAGAAGGTCGAAATACTCTTTTTACTTGAAAATATGTTTTTCTTTGGACATCATCTGGTTTTGAAAATGAGGCTGCCAAAACTAATTAATATTCCTTCTAATTCTTGTCCCTTGGGATGAAATAAATATTGAAAGAGTTGAAAGCTTCCATCAATTCTTTAACTCTTTTTAAATATAACTTGAGTCTTTCTTTTTTAATTTTATACCTATGGGTAACTTGATTTATCACCAACTTGGAGTCACCAATCACAATCAGATGTTTTATCTTCATTTCTTATGCAAGGATCATTCCTTGAATTAACGCTTCATATTCTACCTCATTATTGGTACATGCAAATTCGAGTCTAATAGCATGTGGGTGCACAATCTTTCCTAGATTAGAAAGGAAAATTCCAACTCCACTTCCAGAGCTTGAGAAAGATACATCAGATGACATCCTCCAATATCCTTCAAATTGATGCTCTTGGTTCTTCATATCTTGGGTTTTATCTAGGTCTTCAATATGCTCCATGTCTAGGATAGCATAATTTTTTATCCCTATATCTGTATAATCTTCCATTAATTCAGTATCCTTCTTTTTGAAAGAGAAGGGTCTCATGGGTTCATGAGGGACCTTAATCATTGCTCCTCCTTTATCTGGAAGCATCATGCAGCTTCCATCATTCATTATGTATCATCTGATCATAGATGACCAATCTCTTCATAAAACAAATCCATATGCTGGAGGAAGGTCTACTACAATAGTATTGAAAACTGTAATAATATGGGGAGCAACTGTGATACAAATATTTGATTTCTCCATAAGTTGGAACTTGTATGGAATCAATTGCATATATACTTTCACCGGTCTCATAATATTCAGTTCATTTCATGCCCAATCCCTCCATGACTACCAACGCCATAATATTATTGGTCTCTCCAGTATCAACTAAGCAATTATGAAGGGAAACATCATGATTTTCAATTGAAATATAAAAAGGTGGGATTTTACCTCTCAACTTGACAGTTGATGTGTTCTGGATTTTTTTCAGACTTATGACAACAACCTCCATTTTTTCAGATGGATCATCCAACAATCTCAAAATATTTTCCCTTTGTTGAGGGGTCTTTACTACTGTGAAAGGGAGAGTTATCCTTAGCTTACTCAAGTCCTATACAACATTGTATTTCATCTTAGTAGGGTTTGAAATCAGATGTTGTTTCTTGATTCCATCACTATCTGTCACATTTTCATTTACCTTTTTCTCATTCACCTTTTCTTTATCTTTCTCATTTTCATTTTTAGAATCATTTTTATTCTTGGATTTATTTACAAACACGTGTGTCTGGGAAACATTCTCTTGCGAGTCAAGGTCATTTTTTCCTTCTTCAAATATATACATGGATGCCTCGCATCCGTCGATTTGTATAATTTCAGAACTTTCATCAAGTAAGTAATCATTCCCTTGATCAACCATTTTCTCATCATATACATCATCCAGAACAACTACATTTGGGGTTGGTTGCCTAGGAACGCTTTGTCTTTGTGGATTATCCGTGTTTTCAAACCTTACTCTATTTTCTTGGGGAGGGTTCATTATTTTCTCTTGGATCGGCATTCTCTTATTTGCTACATGATTATCTCCCCTTCTTAATCTGATTATCTCATTCTACATCTTCTTGATTGTTGTATTCATTTGTGCAATTTTAATTGTTTGTTTGGTTTATTGTGTTGCAACAGGGTCTACATTCACATATGGTATGGTTCCCTTAAAAAATGCTCATCCAATTGTTTGATTTTGGGTGGGCCTTGATTTTTTTTCTTCATTCCTTCTTGAGCTAGAGGGTCCTTGATCATCAATATTTAGGCTTCCCAGCTTGCTATGCACTTTTCCCAAGATAATATATGTTTCAACACCCGCCTCAATCATAATTTCTTCCATCTCAGTGGCCTTAATCATTCCTTCTTACAAGTTATCCATATGGGGCATTCTGATAGAATATTTTACATTTGGGGGAATTGTATTCTTATAACAACCAAGTATCACTAGGTCATTGGGTATTTTATCTTCTGGAATCTTACTCAAAGTTTTATCGAACCTGAGATTGAAATCTCGTATTCTCTCATTCTTCCTCAAACCAATCTGGGTAAAATTGGTGAGAAGGGTATGATATGCAATTGGAGGAGTGAACATAGTTAGGAACATGGCTTCAAGGTCATTAAATGAGCCAATTGACCTACTAGGTAATTTCATATACATCATAGGCTCACCCTGATAAGGTCTGAATAAATAACCTTACCATTACATCGTCATATTCAACGTGATGAAAATCACAAACATCAAGAAATAATTTAAGATTTATCTTGGTGTCAATCCATCTCCCAAAAATTCCTTCAAGGTACCCTTAGGGAGAATAGGGAAGTCATGTTTCTCACCTCAAATATTTAAGGGGGAATCTCATACTCTTCTTCAGTTTCCAAATATCAAGTCTTCTTGATTTATTGTAGCACCTCCTCCACCTCCTTGTCTTTCTTCATGAGGTTCTCTTCGTGGTTGTTCATTTCTTCATGCCATGTCGAGAGATATTTTAGGAATATGTTTTCCACTTCTTGTTATATAGAGTTTCTTACTTTTACTTCTGGTAATGGATCCCTTGTATTCGTCCAGCTTCAATCCCGATCTTTTTCTTGTGCTTCTCTAGCTAGTATTTTGTTTCTTCGGTCTTGTTGCTTTTCTATCCTCTATCTACGGAGGATTTCTCTTTCTTCTTCTTAGACCAATGTTTTACAAGATCTTTCCAATTCTTCTCTAGTTTCACCTATCATTATTACTAGATTCTATAGCTAATGTGAGATGCTTCATTGATTATTTAATCCAATTTCTAGGTGGGGTTGATCATCCTGCAAGAAAGTCATGTATCTTTCAAAAATGTTAAACCACATTTAAAATTTCCATTCAATTCCCAAGTATGGTCACCAAAAATGTTGACGCTTGAATTCGTCAGGACCGAAACGACAACCTCACAGGGATACAAATCCCCCCTGTGTTTTTATAGAGGTGGTACTCCTCTTTGTTTTAATATTTTCTTGGAATTCTAGATTTTTTAGAATATAGGAATTTGAATAAGTACGTGATGATAATTAAAGAAATATAAAGATTGCAAGAAAAAGTAACATGAAAGATTTTTTTTTGTTTTTTAAAGATATTTCCTGAGAAATGACAAGGAACCGCACACTTCATACACTTGAAAAAGATAGACAAAAATTCCTCACATCCATCACAGTTAAACTAAAGATTTAGGATCACATAAAATAAAATAAAATGATATGCATGCATAAGAGAACTTTAATAGAGTAAAAACATGGGGAGCTCAAATAAATACAATGATAGATCAATCTTAAATAATTTATACTCAAAAATCATAGCTATAAAATATTGTTAAAATTAATCTCGAAATATTTCTCTTGGGATTTATGAGAAATATATAGTCTATTACAAAGCCTTGAAATTTAAATGTGTTTGTCCTTAGGACTGGGATTAGGGATCCCACAAACCATAAAACAAATATAAACAATAATTATGCTTTATAAGGATGATGGTGGGCGATGACAGAGTAGAAGACCTGGAAAGAAGACAAGAAGAAGTTATCATATTTTGGTTAAACCTTTCTAGTCAAAGAAGCGGAGTAAATGGATGAAAAACTGATAAAGAAAGCAAGATATGATCAATATGAACTTACTATGATGGTCTCTCTCCTCGTTCACTTTCTTTATACTATCCTTTTATTGTCTTCATTGATGGTTATATGAACCGTCTCAACTACTTCTTTCCCTTCTTAGGTTAATTTGTCAATTGCCTTTTTGAACCAATCTTCAATGTAGTTTTTCATTGGTGCGACGTTTATTTCATGCCTGATTTTAATGTTGATTAATTCACCTTCCAAGTCTCTTAAGTCAAGATAAATTCCATGTATTTCTTCCTCAATATCTTGATTTTTCATGGAATAATCAACTAGCCAAATGTCCATTTCTTCTTCATTATATTCGAGTATGCCATAAACATTTTCAGCTGATAACCCCTTAAATATCTCAACTTGTTCGTCAAATTGTTGCTTTGTTAGAAACATTGAATTAAGAATTAATTTAGGGTCTTATACCTCATTAGTGCCTCCTGCTAGATCTATCTCCATGAGTCTTTTGAACAATTCTTCTCTTTTTAGTATGGCTTTGTTGCATGCTTGAACAATGTTACCCAAATTCTTAATCTTTTCCTTCCAACAAGCATTTAGATGTTTTATTCGACTTGGACAAGGCAGATCATATTCTCTTCTTCTCAATTCTATCATGTTTGAAACTTTAATTCCAAATGGTAAGACAACATCAATGTAGAAACCTTCTTCATTCTTTAAATCAGCTTGCAGATACTTATGAAAGGAATGTGCCCTTGAGCCAAAAGAAACAATATTTTTTGATACATCCCATGCTTCTGTTATTAGTGAAATTCTCTTCTTAATAATTGTTTCTACTTAACTTCGGACCATTGTGAGTAGACTTGAAGATCCTTTTAACTTAATGGTGGGTGTAGTCGGTTTGACCATTGACATAGGACTTGACAGGATTGGAAGAGGCATTAAGGCATTTTCCAATTCTCTGATCCTTTCTATTAGCTTGGCATTTTCAACTTCTAAACCATCAATGGAATTTTCAAGAGAATCCCCAACGTTAGAATAATAGGTGTTCTCATTTCACCATAGACAATATAGCAATATTATCACCCAACCATAGGCACATAGGACACCCCCGAGCACCTTAACCTTGACAAAGAGAATAATTCCAGAAGAAAACCCTATAACTAATAGAAAATCTAGGTAGTGTACCTCTCTCTAGAGCTAGCGTACCAAGAAGAAAGTCCAAACCATAACCAACGAGAAATTCCAAGCCAAAACTAAAATTTCCAGTTGTAGTAGCTCATCTCCAAACTTGCGCACCATTGGTCTTATGCATTTGTGAGGATGAGAGTCACAAATGAGCTCTAGCACCCTCTATTTATAGTCCTCCAAGTGACCTAACTGGGCCAACATCTATTCCTAGAGACTAATAACTTAATATTACATTTTCTCTTGAGTTGAATTGTCTTCTAGGATTCTTATCCAATCGTTTAGGGTTTCTCTAGCTTCCCAGAATATTCTAGTCTCATCAAAGGTTACACGTGGAGGTTAATACCTCTCGAAAATACCATAATATCAACACTCCCTCCTATATAGGGAGGTATTAAATGAAATGGTCTTGAGCACAAACAAACCATTCAACCAGTAACACCATCATAGCCACACAGGTATCTCATGATCACACAGATCAACTCACGAGTAACATCATCACTATCAGTATCATTTGATAGCATCAACTACATCATATCTCGAAGCCATACTCCATCTAAGTAATCAAGCATGATGGTGAATAAGTCACTCACTCCATAGAGTGATACAAGAACTATTCTTCTAATCCAGACATATGTCCTAGAAGAATAATTGTTCCAACAGATGCTGGAAGCCACGCCATGGGCTACAAGGACTATTCTTCTAATCCAGACATATGTCCTATAAAAATGACTATCCTGTACCATTTTCCCTCCAGCCACTATTGTGAACTCAGGGAAAATGTATGTCCATAAACATACTAACTATCCATCTACCTAGAAATCATCTCCAACACTAGTGATAGTTTCCATGGAAATCAGAACAATGTCATCCAATAAAACACAACTATGTCTATCCAATAAAACAAATACTATCCAGTGGTACACAACCACACATAGTAGCAAAAAGCTATTAACCATTGACACATAGTCACAACCAGTGGAACACATCCACCACAGTAGCATGCAACTATTGTCTAGAGACATACAGTCTCCACAACAATCATATCATCTGATATCAACATGCATAACAGTATCATGATAAAAACTGAGTCATTTGGGCCATTCTTCCACTCATATATGTGATATCTGGAAGATCATCTTCCCTCAGAAATTAAAACATTAGCCATGGGCTATCTGGACTATTCTTCCCAAGCATAGAAGAATAACTGTCCCTAATTTCTGAGCCTGGACCATTCACCTAATTGGGCCATTCCTCTGGTACTAATCATAGTGCAACCTAGAGAGAATGTGTCTGCCCTAGGGAATTATTTTCCCTGATTGTTGAACCTAGACCATTCACCTAACTGGGCCATTCCTATGACACTAAACATAGTTCAACCTGGACATAATGATTCTACTCTAGGGAATGACTATCTGGACCATTTCCTATGGAAATGACTTTCCTGCACCAACCTCCAAAATAGATCATTCTTCAAAACTTCTCACAACTATGAACTTTGAAAAAATGATTTCCCGACGAGGTGGACCATTCTACTTGACCAATACTCAGAGTGACTTCCAAGAAGAATGATTGTCCTAGATCATTCCCCCACACTGGTCATAAGGGGAATCTATGTCTATGGTACATTAACAATCTATTAGACCATTTTCATTACAAAAGTGATTTTCTAATCTAGACCATTTTTCGAACTGGAAAATGCCTATCCGTAAAAAATGTCGAACTACTTTCTGAACTAGAAAGGAGCTTCCCAACCTGGACTATTTTCTAAACTAGAAAATGATTATCCATAAATCAATAACATATCAATGCTCCCTCCCAAACTGGGAGTAATCACTTCCTTTTTCAATACGGAAGTCATCTCCACGAGCCCCAACTTGTCTCTTGAGTACTCAAACTTTTCATCTCAGATAGAGGCTTTACCAAAATATATGATATCTACTCATTTGTGGAGATATACTAGAGAACCACTTCTCTCTTCTAGACTTTATCACAAAAAATATAATGCTTGATCTCAATGTACTTCGGTTGTCATGGAACACTAGTTTCTCTAAAAGCTTCACATAGCTCTGATCATTACAATATATCATGGTTGAATTTAACACTTGATCAGATGGTCCATAAATCAACTTATTTCTTCTGTAAAAGCATCACAAGCTGCAATATACTCTGATTTTGTAGTACTAATTGCAACAAACTTTTGTTTCATGCTAGCTCACGACACTGTGGCAAAGCTCAAACTGAAACATATTCAAGTAGCCCTTCTTCTATCATCTACACTCCCTGCCCAATCTGAATTTATAAATCCATGCGGGTGTATATCATAACTCAAACGTCCCACAAGGCAAATATCTGACTAAGTATTCTCCAAATACATTAACAAACCAATCAATTGTCAATACAGAGACGGTTCTACTGGATTAGAGTCTATCAACTTCTTCAGATCTGTCATCATGGGAGTTTTTCCATGGATTAGAAATCCATCATCCTAGACTTATGAGTAACCATTCTAATTCACTATTTCTGTCATAGAAAATTTTCACTACGCTTCTGTTGTATATGGGATACTCTGCATCAAGTTTCTTGAATCCATACAAGATTTGCATACATGGGTCTCTTTCTGGTATAAGCTTCTTTCTCACTTTTATTTATTGGGAAGAACAGTCTTTTACATACAAATTTCAATCCATGGATACTACAAGAGGTATATATGGAACAAGATTTCATCATAGTCTTCTCCCTCCTTCTGGAAGAACCTGAATCTCACAATGCTTCCATTAATAAGTATTTTTCACATTTTCTTACATACACCGTTCACAACTTCCATTTCTTCTGGTTGATTTCTTCTAGTGGGTTCAAACCAAGCTGGTAGTCTTATGAATCTCGGTATAATAACTATTTTTTCTAGATTTTATTTCTTTCTTGGAATCTTCATGTTCTTCCTCATGTTCCTCTTTAGATTTTGGGTCCATGGAGTCTTCTATATATTCCATGCCCTTCCTTCCTGAGGATTCCAGCTTTTTAATCATAGGACCATGGATGTAGATGGACAACCAAGGATACTTAAGACTTATTTTCGAAGAAGACTTCTTCTAGAGTCAAAATGAACACGTGTTGCTTATCATGGCTACTACTTTCAATGGGAACATGGACAGATACTTCATAATATTCACAGATTCTTCAATGGATCATATCATTTAGGATTAACTCCCTCCTAATATTTTCTTCAGGCATGAATGCATGCTCTTCTTTTGGAATTCTATAATCATCTCCCTCCATCTAAGAGAATCCATGATTCTGTATGCATCCTTATTTCCCTCTGAAAAGTGTCACATGTCATATTCTAATTTCCTCTTGATTATTGACTTCTTTCTTATTTGAATCCTTTTGAGTCTCTTCAATTTTGATTCTAATTTCGGTTTATCTGGAAGTTGTTACTTATATAATAGATTCCTCAGTAATTTTCCAATGTACTTCATCTTGACTATAAGAAGAAGTCTGCTTCATCTTGCTTAACTTTCTTTGAGGGTTCCTTTTCTTTGGCAATTATTGCTTCGTGTGTTTCCTTCCTTTTCTTTAACTCATGACAATGGTTCTTGTAGTGACCATATCTTTGACAGTTGAAGCATTGTATTTTTGACATATCCTTTTCTTGATTTTGTTTCTTCCTTAAGCCAAACTTCCTCTTATTCCTGAAATTCTTGAATTTTGTTGTGAAGGCTTGATCATCATATTTATTTTGGGATTTTTCTTTTGTGTTAATCCTTGATTCTTCTTGTGCACAATAAGTCCAAAGCTCTTCAAATGTGGGATACTCCTTTCTTGTGTTCATGCTTGCGGAAAATTCATCCCATGTCTTGGGAAGGCCATTGAGTACTATATTTACCAATTCTTAAATGAGAGATTCTCACAAGGTATGATGTTATGCTATCATCATCATTTATTTTCATGTCACATAGATTGTTATTCAAACTCATTACTTGTCCAATGTTTTTTACTGAGAAGAGGTTAGTTAGGGCATCGTACATATTCTTAGATGAGTCAATATGAGAGATGTAGGGTATCAAGTGGTCTTTTACATATTCAACTATGATACTCATAGTGTTGATGTCATTATCCTTGAAATTTTCCATAACTACAATGTTATGAGGTTCCTTCTCTTTTCCCGCTTCAAATTGTGGTTCCATGATCTTTCCTTTCACAAGATCCAACACTTTATTCTTGGAAAGGATGAGGTCAATCCTTGCCTTCCATGCTCTAAAGTTAGAAGCCCCTTATAACTTGTTTTCTGACTTCATAGAGTAATTCATTACTGCTTTGACTTGGTCAACCTTTGAATTTGACCAAAAAATTAAACTTGATGTCTTGGCTTGCTCAGAGTACCACGAGGTGCACTAGGCTAGGGAGCACTAGGATATCCATAAATTAGGTCAATATCTTCACTTAAGGTGCATTAACAAGAGGGTTAGGGTTTCATTGTTGCAACAAAAATTTGACTACAACTGCAACTGTAACTAAGAAAATCCTCCCAATCTATCTTCCAGCGGTTAGAATGTTCGAAGATAGTGTGGGCCCATAAATTGTTAGAATAATAGGTGTGCTTGTTTCACCATAGAAAATATAGCAATATTGTCACCCAACCATAGGCACAAAGGCCACCTCGAGCACCTTAACCTTGATAGAGAGAATAATTCTAGAAGAAAACACTAGAAACAATAGCTAATAAAGGTAGCGTACCTCTCTCCAGAGCTAGCATACCAGGAAGAAATTACAAACCATAACCAAAGAGAAATTCCAAGACAAAACCAAAATTTCCAGTTGTAGCAGCTACAGCTGCAGCTCCTCTCCAAACTTGTGCATTATTGGTATTATGCAATTATGAGGATGAGAGTCACAAATGAGCTCTAGCGCTCTCTATTTATATTCCTCCAAGTGACCTAACTAGGCCAAGTTCTATTCCTTGAGACTAATAACTTAATATTACATTTTCTCTTGAGCCAACTTGTCTTCTAGGGTTCTTATGTTAAGAACCTAAATAGATATACCAATATAATCACCACAAATACTGAATATACAATAGATCCAAAGAGCAATATAGAAGAAAAACACCACTTTATTATATCAAACCCTTAGGGTAGGGCAACACCATACAATGGATCCTATTATGGAAGGGATCCTCTCTTGTTCACTTGCCTCTTCGAGGGGGCATCCTCCTATTGAGCTACCGCTCCAAATGCAATATTTCTCTTCATGTCTCATTACATTGCTTAAACCCCTTTATATAGTGCTACCATCACCTAAGAACATTCTAGAGGAGGAATCTTCTAGAAGTAGAACCTTCTAAGAAGTCCTCTTACATTTATTATATCTAACTACCAT
>ML778457.1:784254-855922 GCA_009831015.1 Picea engelmannii
AGGGTCCCATGGATAATTGTGGACCGTAATGCTGAAGAAGACTGAAGAACCAAAGTCCCATGTAGAAAGGAAATCCATCATGCTGAAGTAGTCCAACCACCATTGTAAGCCCGGGTCCCATGTCCAAGTGCTCATGTGAACTCTCCATAGAAGATTTTGTAACCCAATAACCAACTCCAAATGATGCTCCAAAGACTGACACCTATCATGTGGATCCAAATAAGAACCATCCACATAGTGGAAAAGGGTCGTAGCAGAATCTGGAAGGAATAATACCACTGTAGAATATGAAGACTGAATACTGGTAACTAGCTCCTGATGTGGGACATTGATTTTCTCTACAGAAGGTGGAGTAGAGTCATCAAATAAAATATGGAAGTGGTTGTCATCCCAGAAATGACAACTATCCATATACCAATCATCACAATCGGCCTCAAAATCATACCAAGCATATATTTCTTGATTATATGCATTCATGAGACCTTCCATAATAAATCTCTCCTGCATGTTATTCAATGAATCTTGAATACTATGAAAACTATCATTGAGTCCATCTGTAATGATATTGGTGAGGCTGTCTGTAAGGCTTTGTGCTAACACATTCAATCTAGCATCCACTCGGGCTTTGAATGATTCAAGAATTTCTTTCAAGGTTTGAGATGAAATAGCCATCTGAGCACCCTATGAACTCTTCAGTCCTGCAGCCGTCATGAAAAAACTCAAAAAAATTGACCCAATAAGTTTCGGCAGAAAATCGCGGCTTTTTCTGGAAAAACCCTAAAAAACTGCTGAAATTGAAATGCTCATAACTTCACTTCCTGGACTCCGTTTCGGCTGATTTTTTTTTTCAAATTGGGTGAAATTGTGAGAAGAACTTAGATCTGTAATTTATTTGGGCAAATTTGGCCTCCAAATGCTCCAGAAATAAAAACAAATCACGTCGTCGTCCACAGAAAAAACCCTGAAAAATTGCAGATTTTAAAACTTCAATATCTTGACCTTCCGGACTCCGTTTCGGACGATTTTTTTTTTTAACTTGGGTGTTTTTCTGAGAGGAACTCAGATATACAACCCTTTTCTACAAATTTTTCACAAAAATATATTGAAAATGTCTGGAATTTCGCGGCCCTCTTCTCTGAAAAAAAAAATCTGCAAAAATAAAAAGTAGTTACCCACAACTCCGGCCAAGGAAAGTGCTCTGATACCACTTGTTAAGAACCAAATACCTGAATACAAAAACACCACAATAGATATACAAGAACAATATGCAAAATCTCCTTTATTACCATCAAACCCTTGAGGTAGGGCAACACCATACAATGGATCCTATTATGGAAGGGATCCTCTCATGTTCACTTGCCTCTTCGAGGGGGCATCCTCCAATTGAGCTTCAGCTCCAAATACAATAATTCTCTTCATGTCTCATTACATTGCATGAACCCCTTTATATAGTTCTACCATCACCTAAGAACATTCTAGAGGAGGAATCTTCTAGAAGTAGAACCTTCTAAGAAGTCCTCTTACATTTATTATATCTAACTACCATAGTGGGTCTTATTTAATAATATAGTGGACCTAGTCCACCTTACATTGAATGACCTCCACTATTATCACTATGGGCCCTATAGGCCCCCCCACTACCTCTCTAGCTACCTTACATCTTATCCAACCATTTAGGGTTTCTCTAGCTTCCTGGAATATTCTAGTCTTTTCAAAGGTTACACATGGAGGTTAATACCTCTCGCAGCTACCATAATATCAACACTTGGTTTCCCTATGAATTTTATATATTTGGGATGGCCACATGTCTTTCAGGTCAACCTCTAAACGAGATTTTCCCTTTTTATTTTTTCGATCACCTCTTTCCACAATCAATTTTTTAGACTCCTTATCAAAAATATCACTTTGAAAAGTGAAGGATTCCTCTTCACTCAAAGTATCATTTTCAACAACTTCCAATCAATAATGTTTTTGAGTTACATTTTCTGGTTTTTCCATCGCGGGAAATATTTTCTCAATATCCACCTCTAACTCCATGTCATCGAGAGAAAAGCTTTGGATGTCATTTTCTATAAGTTTGTCCTCTTCCTCTTGTATTAAATTCTTCCTTTTTGTTAGCACCAGAAGTCACCTCTGGATTGCGGAAGAGGTACGCCTGATACCCATCATAGTTTATGTCACATATTGGTTATAAAAGGGTCAAATGGGTGCAGTCTCAAGAAAATATCATCTTAACTCAGAAAAATAGACTGATATGCACTAGCAGGTGAGGTCTTGATTTAACTTCAGACAGTAAGTTGTAGTAAGGGTGAGTAGGAGGAAGACTTTAGTGTGAAAATGGAGAATTCTTCCAAGGACATTAAGTCTTTTGGCAGCCCAAGGAGGAACAATCTAAACACAAGAACTTATTGAATTTAAATCTCATAAAAACTGAAAGAAACTATAACAACACTATAATCAAACTTTCATCATAATGCAGTCACAATAATTCAAGTGAATCATTCAACCATGAACTCTTTCATCATCAGAGGGAAACAAGAGGGAGTAAGAAAGTTGGCTGTCATTAAACAAGATGTCTCAAATGCCTATACATAACCAAAGAACCAGAATGTTCATTAAAACTTTACAATACAGGATCTTTGCTCTACCATCGACCCTTACAAAATATAAAAACTGAGTATATATACTCAAAGAAACTCGCCCCTAAAGAAACGAGCTCTGGTCACTACATTCAAGGCTTCACGTCTTCTTCTTGTCTTGTCAGACTGCACATGCATTCTTCTATCAGACATGATCTAGATCGGTGTGGCTCTGGTAGGGAAATTCATCCATAGAGGTACCACAGGCTGACCACTCTAAAACCTCCATGTCTTCCATTTATGGGGTGAAATGAGGTTTCAACTACCTCCACCTATTTCCATTAATTGCTCGCATCAAAATCAAGAAGGAGGCTGACACTCGAGAACATTCCAGTCAGGCTCGTAATCCCTTCCAGTCAAAATTGGTGCCTCGAGGCTGTAAGGATTTTTCCTTGTGACCAATCGAGCACTTTTGATCCTCTGAGCAACACCCTTTCATCGCCCTACGCGACCGCGGGCTATGACCTCATGCTTAAACAAATAGAATTTTGGGACTTCGCATATCGAGAATTCTCACTCCATTCCTTTCTCAAACTTCTGAGTTGTGACTGCTCGAATCTTATGCCACGTGCCCCTTTGGAACGAACGGTCCTGATCATTTCACGATCTTGCATTTCTCAAGTTCCCATAACTCGTCCCATTGACTGCTCCCTTCTACGAGTCAGCAAAATGCTGATCCAACGGTATATCTCTCTTGATTGATCGATGACCACAATCACATCGACATTTAGAGTCTCAGGACTTTGGGTTATGGATACACCTTTAGGAAGAGAAACCTGAACTCCTGATTCTCGAACCTCTAAAATTCGCCAATGTTAGATCAACAACCCTCAGCTCTTCATGATTGAACGACCCAGATTTACCTTTTCGTGAATTGAGACTTAGCGATTCTTGATGAACAATTTTACAACATTTTGAACCCCTGATTCCTGCGCTTGCTTGCCTTCATTGAAGACTAAAATTGCTTGCTCACTTGATTTGCATCTACATCAAACCACTTCAAGTGTTGTGCTCAGTATTGACAATTTCATCTTATGAGCAATCACTTGGTTGACTGACTCGAGGCTCAGGGGAATAAGAGGATTAGTGACAGAGGCAAATGGAGAAATGCATCAACCCTGGGGAAAACATAAAGGCTTATGTAAGATGGATTTTAGGTGATCTGGCAAGGAAAATAGGTTGATCAACTAGATGAAGAAAAATGGAAGGAAAAACACAAGCCGAGGAAAAATACAATCAGGTCTGTACAGGGAGAGAAGACATACAAAATTACAGACCTAGGCAAGAAACACGACTCTAAATACCTTGACAAGTTTATGTGATAACATTAGGCTCCATGGGGGATAGAGTCCTCCCTGCGAGGCTCTAAGAACTCCTTTCGCGACTTCAGTTCCTTAGTGTTGGTTTGTGGAGTCTTCTATTAAAAAAAACAAAATAACAAAACATATATGGTATTTGCAATGGTGGAATGTTGATTACGGCTTTAAACAAAAAACTTTTTCAGGAAGTGGCCATTCATAGGGCCACTAAAAACTTCATCACCCTCCAGATTCTGCAACCTATAAGTGTTATTTGGAAATGCTTCATAAACTTTGAAGGGGCTGATCCAAAGTGATTCAAGTTTTCCATGTTTTCCCTTGTCCTGCTTGGGCACATCCCATTTTAGTACTAGATCTCCCAACTGGAAATCCTCCTTATTTCTCTTTTTGTCAAAGGTTTGCTTGATTTTTTTATGTTGGTGATGCGCTTTGTCCAGAAATTTCTCTCTTTCCTACTGCACTTCTACCAGTTGATGAATTCTTCTGATCATGTCATCAGGCTCTTCCTAGAGGTCTTGGAAGAACTTCACCATAGGCAAGGCGAGCGGAGAAGGAAACAATGCTTCAACTCCATATACACACTAGAAAGGAGAGATGCCCAGGGACTTCTTTGTTGTCACTCTATCAGCCCACAAAGCAAATTTGAGCTTTGAATCCCATGCTTTCTTGTTATCTTCTAGCAATCTTTTCATGATCTTTACCAGGATTTTGTTATAGGATTATGCTAATCCATTGCCTTACATATAGTAGGGGGTAGAATGAATTAGTGCAATTCTAAATTGCTCAAAAACTTGATCAATGGTTCATCTTTGAAGGATGCAGTGTTGTCAGTGATGATCCCGGTCGGGCACCCAAACCTTACTATAATATCCTCCAAAAAACCAATGATCACATTATGAGAACCATTCCTTGTGGGGATAGCCTCTATCCACTTGGTGAAATAATTTGTTGCAGTTAGGATCCATTTTTGTTGACCACTCGAAGGAGGATGAATCTCCCCGATAAAATCCATGCCCCACTGCTGAAAAGGTCCTGAGGCTAACACAGGTCTCAATGCCAGAGACTTGAGGTGCTTCTTCCCGGATAATTTATGACATTTGATACAGGCCCTGACTTTCATACAAACATAAGTGAATTAAGTGAACTAGTAGTACCCAACCTTGAGAATTTTGTAGGTGGTGGTTTTCCAAAAATGATGTCCCCCACAAAGGCTATCGTGGAACTCAAATATAATCTTTTGGGCCTCTTGTGGGTCCAGACATATTAAGAGCACTCCTAGAGGATCTTTCCAATACAAGACCTAGTCAATAAGGCAATATCTAATTGATTTGATATTTAAAGCTCTTTCCTTACTCCTTCCCATACCATCCAGAGGCCACAATTCCTAGAGAAAAAATATAATATCTTGGTATCAGGTGCATTCTGTTAACGGAGGGTTGTCCCGAGAACCTTTATCAAACATTTCAGCCTGCTAGTTTTTTAAGCAAGTTTTGATGAAGTTAACTCTCAAATATTTACAATTATATTCATCCAAAATCTTATCTAAACCCTGGCCTTTAACTATATTGGTGGGTTTTATTTCTAGATAGAATTCGAATATTTTGGAAATCCACTTGCTCTTTCTCCCATCTATGTTAGGCTGAATGAGAATGTCCTTCACAGAGGCTAAAGGGACATACACAATGATCTTTGAATGTAGAACATAGACTCTGAAAGCCTTGAGAGCTTTCACCAAGGCATAGGTCTACTTCTCCATGATGTCATATTTCACTTTAGCATCTCTCAATGCCCGACTGAAAAAGGAAATGGGCTACTCCAACCCTTCATCATTCTTTTGCAACAAAAAAACTGCTACTATATCACATGAAGCAAAGGAAAATATCAGAAAATACTTGGAGTAATCAGGACTGATAAGCATAGGAGCTTCAATCAAGGCCTTATTTATCTGATCAAAGGAATTTCAGGACTCAATAGTCCATTTGACTTCATTTTCTTTCCTCAACATGGTTGTTATAGGATTTACCATCTCAGCAAAGTTTGAAACAAACCTCCTCATAAAATTATTTTTTCCCAAGAAAGACCGGAATTCCTTCCTGGATCTTGGGAGTGACAAGGATTGGATTGCTTCAACTCTGTTGGGATCAATCCTGACTCCCTCATCTGATACTATGTGGCCTAGAAATTTTCCCTCCTTCATGTCAAACAAAGACTTCTTGGGATTTAAGGAGAGACCAAATTTCCTGCATTTCAGGAAAACCCTTTTTAAATGCTCACAATGCTCTTTATTTGATCTGGATAAGACTGTAATATCATCCAGATAGATGACCATAAACTTGTCCTTTTCTCCAATGAAAGAAATATCCATGGCTCTCTGAAAGGTCGCCCCCACATTCATCAACCCAAAGGGAATTTTGGCATACATGAATGTACCCCAAGGAGTGGTGAAGGCTGTTTTTTCTCTGTCCTCAGGCAGGACCGAGATCTGATTGTATCCTGAAAAGTCATCAATCATGGATATCCTTGATGAGCCAATTACCCTTTCTAATATGTGTTCCATTTTCGGCAAGGGGTAATTGTTTTTATTTGAGCTCCTGTTCAGGTTCCTGAAATAGACGCAATGTTTGATTTCCCCACTTTTCTTTCTCATCGGGACCAGGTTGGCCACCCATTCTGAATATCTCAAAGGCACGATGATCTAGGCATCCAACAACTTATTTACCTCTCTCTCCATGATAGGCAATAGCATAGGATTTATTTGTGTCAATTTCTGCCTAAATGGTTTGGCCTCCTCCTTAAGTGGAATCTTGTGCTTGATAACACCTGTGTCATATGTTATGAGGTCTTCATAGGTCCAAGCAACCACATTAGTGAATTCCTTTAATAGCTCACATTACTCGGACCTCTGCTCCCTTGATAGGCTAGTTGACATCTTGGCAAACTTTGGATTCCCCTTTGTTCCAATATTACACTCAGCCACATCAACATCCTAATTTGATACCCCACCCTTCACTACCACATCATTCCCATCGAACAACTATTGGAAGATTGGTTTTTGTCATTGATGTCAACCCTAGTCATTGGTTTTGGACCGCAAGATTGATAAAGGTATTTGGACACGAAGGACAATTCACATGCAGATAAAACACCCATGGATGGATAATATACATCATGTTATTTCTAGTGGTATGTGGAATGTCACATGGTTCCTCATGGTTGAGGAGAAATTAATTTTTGAAGATGACAAAGTGAATTGAAGAAGGAAGTACATGTAGGTCCTGAAGATAATTAAAGAAAAGAATTACAAAATAAGAAAGTGTCAGGTCGACCCTAATGTTAAAAGGAAGTGACATAAATGGTATAAATAAATATCATTATACATTCATTTGATACAAAAGTTGAATTTCAGAGGAAATCATAAATAAAGAAGGTTGGATTTCAAGGGAGGATGAAGCCTTTTGGTGATGTGTTCTAAGGTATGTTATTTTCAGGTCATCTTACCATTTTCACTATAAATTTTTTTCTAGAACGATTCATATGGTGAAATTGCTATGGTATTGAGAAGACATATTAGGGTGCCTATGGTAAAAGTTTCAACTCTTGATTCTCTATAATTATGGAGATACACTCTATGGAATATAGGGTTTTTGACCAGTCCTGAAGCTAGTCAATAAACATGTGTTCCGGGTAAAACAATCATAATTTATTCATAGAGAATACAAATGAAGTGGGACCAATTTCATTGGAAATAGTACAGACTATAGTTTCTTTTTTGCAAGTTTCAGAATCTGATGTTAAATATTGAGCGCGGGGCATTCTGTATAAGTTCGCTCTCCTGAATAAACCATAATTGAATAAAGTCTAACATTCTTTCTATAACTTCTTTTTGGGGAGGATTAAAGGAGTGAAACTTGAAGAAGTTTCAGAGAATACATTGAGAAATATTATCTATAGGATCAGAGTATTCCAAGAATTGAAGAATTGCAGAAATTGAAGAAGTCTCAGGAAGCATTATCAGGTTCTATGTGATGGTTGGTTGATGGTCTTGATTTAATGTAAAGTTTTATTATCTCTCATATATTCTTGGGTGGAAAGAAGGGGCAAGGATGGAGAGTTAAACTCTCTCTTGATATTGGAGGATTGTATCTTCCTCTTGGAGGTTTATCCCTCCCTTTACATTTGGAATTTGTAGCTACCTTTAGAATTCATTACTTCCCTTAAACAATAACTATTGATTATTTCTCATATATTGTGCATGGTGTATTGTGGTGTATTAGTGTAACTCTTATACTATTGTTCATTTCTCATTGGATATAATTTAATGGTTTAAGTATAAGTTGAAAAGTTTTGTAAATTGTACTTGATATTGATTCACCCCCCTCTCAATATCAATAATTGGTATCAGAGCAGGTTTCCTTTAGAACAGTTTAACCACTGGAAGGAAAATCCTGAGCAAAGATGGACGACCATGAGCACATTTCAAATGGGATTCAAAAAATTGATGGAAGAAATTATGCATACTGGAGTGATAGAGTGAAAACTTACCTAACGGATTTGGGAGTGGACATTTGGTACTCAGTTGTAAATGGCTATGTAATCCCAAATAATGCTCCAACCAATCCAAATGAGAAGAAGCTTATGAGTTGTAATTCAAAAGCCAGAAATGTTATTCTAGAAGCATTAGCACCAACCATTGCTAGTAAAGTGATGGGTTGTAGCACTGCTAAAGAGGTATGGGACAAACTCAAGAGTATCTATGAAGGTGATCCAAAAGTTAAGCAGGTCAAGCTTCAATGACATAGAGTAGAATTTGAAAATTTGAAGATGAATGAAAAGGAATATATTGCAACCTATTTTCTTAGAGTTGATGAAGTTGTTAATGCTATCAGAGGATTAGGTGAAGAGCTCAATGAATCCTCAGTTGTACAAGAAGTGTTGAGATCACTTCTCTTGAAGTATGATGCTAAATTCTCCGCCATTGAAGAAACTAGGGACTTGACCAAAATGACAATGGATGAATTACATGGGTCACTTATAGCATATGAAATGAGAACAGGTACAGAAAGTGACCAGCCAAACAATGAAGCAGCCTTTAAATCCATAAAGAAGACAAAAGAAAAGGATAATGACCTTGATGAAGAAATATCAAACTTTGTAAGAAGGTTCTAGAAGGGAAGTGGAAGATACAAAGGTAAGTATCCTTTCAAATTCTTTAACTGTGGTAGAGTAGGACATATTGTTGAAAACTGCTACTATAAAAAGAGAAGTCTCAACAATAAAAATAGCTTCTACTCCAAGGATGATGACATATCCTCAGATGAGAGTGATGAAGACGATAATGATGGAGGAGAAGTCCTCTTCATAACCCAAGAAACCCAGGATGATAATCACAAGAATTCTAAAGAAGAAGAAATCATTTGTGAAGAAGATTGAGATGAAGAAACCAACCTTGATTCATTTTGGGGATACAAATACAATGCAGAGAGTGAACAAGAAGATGATATTCTTGAAAAGTTGAAGCATGTTGAAAGTGAAAATAGCAAGCTTAGAAACACAAACAAAATACTAAAAGGTAAATTGAGTAGTTGTGAAGAAGAGAATTACAAGCTTGAAAAGACCATTAATATCTTGAACAATTAGAAGATTATGAGAAATTGAAATCAGAATTGGATCACACAAAAGGGGAGCTACTATTGACAATAGAAAAGTTGAAGAAGTTCAAAAAAAGCACTGAAAAATTATATGAGATCCTTAGCAGTCAAAGATCTCCAAATGACAAGACAGGACTAGGATACAATAACAGTTTGAAGACAACAAAACAAGAGAAGGAAGTTGAAAATGATGAAACCAACACTTCCAGAACAAGTTGAACAACAAGATAGAAGACTAGAATTCAAAAGGAATGAGACATCAAGAAGATCCTCTCCCATCAGGTATGAAAGCAATCATTATGAAGGAAACTACAAAAGAATAGATTGTGAACCCAGATGGACCACACCACAAAGAATATTACTTACGCACATGTATCAAAATTTCTTTCTTGGACATTGTTATACTTGTGGAAATTTTGGACACAAGGCAATCAATTATAGAATCAATGAAAGGAATAACTATGCAAGCTACATGAATGGTGAAAATAGTAGATATGGAAATGTTCGTAGACCTGTCAATAGAAATTATAATCCATTTGACCCATTAATGGATCAAAATATTGTATGTTACAAGTGCAATAATCTTGGTCACAAAGAACGTGATTGTAGAGAGATGAAAGAAGATAATCGTATGCCAAAGGTATTCATACCAACTACAACATGGAAAAGGAAAGAAATTCCACACAATGAAAATTATCGAATAGCATTGGTCACTAAAGAATGCAAATAAGAAGATGAATGATTCATATACAATGGGTTCTCATCTCATACGACCGGAGATCAAAGAAAATTTGTCAGCTTGAAGAAAAAGGGTGGAAATGTTGCATTTGGAGATGACTCATCTACCAAAATACTTGGAAAAGGAACTTTAAAGCTTGGAAGTGAAAATGTAAAAGAAGAAAAGTCCTATTGGTTGAAGATCTGAAGCATAATCTACTCAATGTTAGTAAAATGTGTGATCAAGGATACACTCTTACGTTTGACTTCCGAAAATGCAAAATCAAAGAAAATAACTTAGGAAGATTGGCTGCAACTGCAACAAGAAGACCGAAAAACATATACATCCTAGACATGAAGAAGAGAGAGAATACATAAGCCACACAAAAGGATTTAAAGGAAGAAAAAGTCCCAAAGACCAAAAATAAGGATGAAGTATTATTGGGTGCCACATGTTCAGGGGGAGCAACCCCAAAGAAGAAGGTTACCCTTTTCCATTAAACTCAGGGGGAGAAGCCCTACCCTTTGCCATTGATGTCAAAGGGGGACAGAATTTGGTATCATAATGACAAGGGGAGCATGAGTTTTTCCATCAATGAAAAAGGGGGATATTGTTGGAAGATTGGTTGTTGGAATTGATGTCAACCCTAGTCATTGGTTTTGGACCGCAAGATTGATGAAGGTATTTGGACATGAAGGACAATGCACATGTAGATAAAACACCCATGTATGGATAATATACATCATGTTGTTTCTAGTGGTATGTGGAACATCATGTGGTTCCTCATGGTTGAGGAGAAATGAATTTTTGAAGATGACAAAGTGAATTGAAGAAGGAAGTACATGTAGGCCCTGAAGATAATTAAAGAAAAGAATTACAAAATAAGAAAGTGTCAGGTCGGCCCTAATGTTAAAAGGAAGTGACATAAATGGTATAAATAAATATCATTATACACTCATTTGATACACAAGTCGAATTTCAGAGGAAATCAGAAGTAAAGAGGGTCGGATTTCAAGGGAGGATGAAGTCTTTTGGTGATGTGTTCTAAGGTATGTTATTTTCAGGTCATCTTACCATTTTCACTATAATTTTTTTTCTACTATGATCCAGATAGTGAAATTGCTATGGTATTGAGAAGACATATCAAGGTACCTTTGGTAAAATTTTCAGCTCTTGATTCGCTATAATTATGGAGATACACTCTGTGGAAGATAGGGTTTTTGACCAGTCCTGAAGCTAGTCAATAAACAGGTGTTCCGAGTAAAACAGTCATAAATTATTCATAGAGAATACAAATGAAGTGGGACCAATTTCATTGGAAAGAGTATAGACTGTAGTTTCTTGTGTGAAAGTTTCAGAATATGATGTTAAATATTGAGAGCGGGGCATTCTGTACAAGTTCACTCTCCTGAATAAACCATAATTGAATAAAGTCTACCATTCTTTCTATAACTTATTTTTGGGGAGGATTCGAGTAAAACTTGGAGAAGTTTCAAAGATTACATTGAGAAATATTATCTACAGGATCAGAGTATTCCAAGAATTGAATAATCTCAAAAATTGAAGAAGTCTCAGGAAGCATTATGAGGTTCTATGTGATGGTTGGTTGATGGTCATGATTTAATGTAAAGTTTTATTATATATCATATATTCTTGGGTGGAAGGAAGGGCAAATGATGGAGAGTTAAACTCTCTCTTGATATTGAAGGATTGTATCTTCCTCTTGGAGGTTTATCCCTCCCTTTACATTTGGAAGTTGTAGCTACCTTTGGAAGTCATTACTTCCCTTGAACAATAACTATTGATTATTTCTCATATATTGTGCATGGTGTATTGTGGTGTATTAGTGTAACTCTTATACTATTGTTCATTTCTCATTGGATATAATTGAATGGTTTAAGTATAAGTTGAAAAGGTTTGTAAATTGTACTTGATACTGATTCACCCCCCTCTCAGTATCAACAACAACCTTTCTAGAGGAATGAGTCCCTTTGGAATGTGATTGCCAAGCAACTGAACAATATGGTCATTAGAAATTTCATTCAAAAATACTTGAGGGGGAGGGTCACCCTTGGAATCATGATCCTGATCAATGTGTAATGCAGAGAACTCATTAGCCAACTCAAGAAATCTTCTAATTTTGAGATCATCCTTGAACACCTTATAATGCTTGATATTATCAGGTACATAGGGCCTATATCTAATTTCAACATCATACCTGAGCTTAGGTGGAAATGGGATCCTAAAATGTCTTGCTAAGACAACCAAAGAATCAACCATGACATTTTCTTCCCTGCGAACAAATGAAATGTTGAAGGCCAAGAAAAAACTATCAATCAGGTCCCACCCCTCATTTCTATAACTTCTGAGCCAAGGGTGCTTGGTCTAATAATAATTTTTGATATGCTGGACAATCAACTCAGCATCCCCAAACACTGTTATCTCCTCAATTCCCATGTCCTTTGCATCCCTTAGACCCAGAACAAGAGCTTCATATTCCACAGCATTATTGGTAGTCTCAAATTCTAATTTGTATGATAGAGATATGGTTTCTTTACAAGGTGACACAAAAACTACTCCAACACTAGCACCTTCCCTAGAAGAGGCTGCATCAAAGAACATATTCCACATGGAAGTAGTTGGGGGAGGTATTTCGTGAAAAGAAATAGGTTGCTTTCTGATTTGAAAAGGAGCTTCAAAAGTGTTGGTGAGCTGCAACAGGTTGGATCCCAAGTCAGTATCAAGGGAAAATATAGGATGATTGGTGGGGTCTACTTCATCGCTCATAATGTAGGCCAATTAAGCTTCTCTGTACAATCTCCTATGCTCCCCTCTGAATACTGGAATGGTAGCATACGTGAGGTCCATATGCAAGGTTTCCCCGAGTCTTTTTATCCAATATCTTGACAACAACATTCCGAACTTGGGAGGAATGTCAGCCACTACAATATCCATGACCACACTTTTCATGGGTAGTTGGAACAATGTCACCACCAAGTGTTTGATGACTCCAAGACATTGTACCCTCCTCGAATCAAAAGAATAAAAATCGTGATAGGCCTTTGTGATTTCTAATCCGAGTTCTTCCATGACAGTTTTGGGCATGAGATTATGAGATGCCCCTGAGTCAATCAGACAATTATGCAACACCTTTTCATGTATGTTCAATGATGTGTAGAAAAGAGGAGATAAATCGTCTCTATATTCTACCATGGGACCTAGGATGGCTGTTGGATTTTCATATTGGAGATTTACTGAGTCTATGGAATGACGGGGTGGCTCAGATTGCAATAGTTTAGAGAGGGACATTTTGAAGTCTTCATGCTTAAATAGCTTTGAAAGGGGAACAAAGATTCTGATATTCTGAATTTCATGCTCAAAGTTAAAAGGGGAAGGGGGCTTCAGAATTTCTCTCACCTTTGGGACAGGATCTTTGGCTATGAGTGGTGGATTATGAACTTTCTTTTCTTTGCTTCTTGTCACTACGTCTCTAGAAGGATTTTCTACTCTAGAGGGCTGATCAAGGACATCAGACTTCCCTTCTCTCTTCTTAGACCAAAGGTTGTATTTGTCGGGACCATTATTTGCTTTCTCCACTTTACAAATCTAATTTATTTGGCTATCTATGATGGAATCCTCATAGGCAGATTGAGTTAAATGGGGAAAGGGGAGGTGTCTCCAAAACAATGAATTTCAGGGTCAAGCTCCTCTTCTTCCCTTTCCTAATCATCAACTAGGTTATTTTGAAGAGGGTTTGAATTTTCTGATCATTCCTATCTCTATCCCTTTGTTCCCTTGGAATAATCTGAGGAGCATTGTTATTTGGTCTCCTGAAGTTGCCTCTTTTATCAGCATTTGAGACATTCTTGTAACCTTTCTTTCCCTCGAATTTCATCTTCTCCATTTCTGCAAATAGGGACTTCACCATCTTGGTTAATTCATCTACTTGAGGGAGAGATGCAGAAGAACTAGAGGTTGAGGCCTTAGATCTTCCTCTTCCCTTGTCCCTGTCAAATTTGTTTCTGAGCCTGTCAACTACCAACACATTGGATTCTACTTTCAGGGTTGCATCTTTCATATTAGCCAAGGACATATCTCTTCTCTCTCTGAGAAGGAGGTAGAAATCGGGGTCAAAAGCACTAGCATAAGTGATTTTGGTAGAGGCTTATGTGGGTTTTATATTAGCAGGGATCTTATTGTACATCTTATTGAATCTTTTGGAGAAGTCATAGATGTATTCTCCCTCTTTTCTTTTCAGGGATCTAAATTATGTGATATAATAAATAAAATCTTTTTTATCCCCCCACTACCTTAAGAAAACATCATCTAGAGCTTCAATACCAGCAATAGATCTAGGGGTCAATCCCCTAAACCATTTCCTAACCTCACCATCAAGGCTCTGGAAAACAAATCTCATCGAAACATCTTTGTTTTCAATGTTTAGGTTGTCTACATAACTGTAGAAAGAAGCAAGGTCTTCTTCAACAGTGATGTCTTCCTCTCTAGTGAATTTTGGCATGTACTTTAGGTAATCTCCAACAGGGAGAGAATTCATTGGCTGAGGTAGGACTAGAGGGGCATATCTTGGAGCCACTATGGCATCCTTTTTGTTTCCAGGGGGATTAGCACTAGCCATAGGGATATGAGGTGGAGGAGAATTAGAAGGAGAAGGGGTTCAAACTAGAGAGACTGGAACTAAGCCTCTAGAAGGAAAGGGAAACAACATAGGATTCAAAGAAAAGGCTAAAGGGCCTAAAGGAAAAGAGGTTTCCCTCTTTGTGGTAGCAACAACAGTAATAGGAGGAGGGGTGGTAAAGCCCGGGGTAGGAAAATCTTCTGAGGCATAGGGTCTAAACCACAATACAATTTCAGGGGAGAGAGGAGTGACAAGGATTTCTCCCTCTAATCCCAGACCAGGAGGGGAAAAATCAACATGAACAGTCCCAAAATTTAAAGTTTGGGAAACTCCAACATAAGGTATAACAGGGGAATGAGAAGCAAAAATTGGATTTTCTAAAGAAGGACAGTGAAAATTATCAGAAATACTTGACTAAACAGTAGAAGTACCTTCTTAGAGGGCCCTTCCCTTTCTAAAAATTTTCTCTGGGTTAGCTTCAGGTGTTGCTAAAGGAAGCTATGGAGTAGACCTCATGTGTTTGTTTCTAGAAGCCACATCTGAAACAGTGGAGTCGTCGGTGGATCCACCTCAATGGAGTCGCCAGGTGTACAGTTGCAATATTTGATGTACTAAGTTCTAATGCACCTTCATAACTAGAAAGATTTGTTGTTCAATCCCAGGGAAAATATTCAGTTCTGTCCCCAACAACGGAGCTAGAAATGTTAGCACCAGAAGTCACCTCTGGATTGCGGAAAAGGTAAGCTTGATACCCATCAGATTTTATGTAACAAATTGCTTATAAAAGGGTCAAATGGGTGCAGTCTCAGGAAAATATTGTCTTAACTCAGAAAACTGGATTGATATGCACTAGCAGGTGAGGTCTTGATTTAACTTCAGACAGTAAGTTGTAGTAAGGGTGAGTAGGAGGAAGACTTCAAATAAAAAATGGAGAGGTCTGCCAAGGAAATCAAGTCTTTCAGAAACCCAAGGAGGAAAAATCTAAAAACAAGAACTTATTGAATTTAAATCTCATGGAAACTGAAAGGAACTATAACAACACTATAATCAAACTTTCATCATAAGGTAATCACAATAATTCAAGTGAATCATTCAACCATGAACTCTTTCAGCATCAGAGTGAAAGAAGAGGGTGTAATAAAGCTAATTGTCAATAAACAAGATGTCTCAAATGCCTATACATAACCATAGAACCAGAATGTTCATTAAAACTTTACAATACGAGAGCTTTTCTCTACCATCGACCCTTACAAAATACAAAAACTGAGTATATATACTCAAAGCAACTTGCCCCTACAGAAACGGGCTCTGGTCACTACATTCAAGGCTTCACGTCTTCTTCTTGTCCTATCATAATGCACATGCATTCTTCTGTCAGACGCAATCTTAGATCGGTATGGCTCTGGCAGGGAAATTCATCCATAGGGGTACCACAGGCTGACCGCTCCAAAACCTCCATGTCTTCCATTTATGGTTTGAAATTAGGTTTCAACTACCTACCCCTATTTCCATTAACTTCCATCATAGAGATCAAGAAGGAGGCTGACACTCGAGAATGTTCCAGTCAAGCTCGTAATCCCTTCCAGTCAAAATTAGCGCCTCGAGGCTGTAAGGATTTTTCCTTGTGACCACTCGAGCTCTTTGATCCTCTGCGCAACACCCTTTCATCGCCCTACGAGACCATGGGTTGTGACCTCATGCTTAAATAAATAGAATTCCAGGACTTTTCATATTAGGAATTCTCACTCCATTCCTTTCTCAAAATTTTGAGTGGCGAAATCGTGACTGCTCGGATCCTGCACCACGTGCCCCTTTGGAACGGACGGTCCTGATCATTTTGCGATCTCAAGTTTTGCGAGTTCCCATAACTCGTCCGATTGAATGTTCCCTTCTACGAGTTAGCAAAATGTTGATCCAACGATCTAGCTCTCTTGATTGATTGATAGCCACGATCACATTGTCATTTAGGGTCTCAGGACTTCAGGCTATAAATACACCTTTAGGAAGAGAATCCCAATCTCACGATTCTCGAACCTTCTAAATTCGCCAATGTTATATCAATGACCCTCATCTCTTCATGATGTAATGACCCATATTTACCTTTTCGCAAATCAGGACTTTGTGATTCTTTATGAACAGTTTTACAACATTTTGAACCCCCTATTCCTATGCTCGCTTGCCTTCATTGAAGACTGAACTTGCTCGCTCTCTTGATTTGCATCTATATCAAACCACTTCAAGTGTTGTGCTCAGTAGTCACAATTGTAGCATGTGAAAGCTCACTTGGGTGACTGACTGGAGGCTCGATGGAATAAGAGGATCAGTGACAGAGGAAAAGGGAGAAATGCATCGGCCCTGGGGAAAATGAAAAGGCTTATGGAAGATGGCTTTTAGGTGATCTGGCAAGGAAAATAGGTCAATCATCTAGATGAAGACAAATGGAAGGAAAACCACGAGCTGAGGAAAAATACAATCAGGTCTGTACAGGGAGAGAAGATAGACAAAATTATATACCTAGGCAGGAAAAATGACTTTAAAGACCTTGACAAGTTTATGTGCTAACACTTTTCTTTCTCACAGGTAAATTATGTGAATTCTCAATTTTCCCGAGGGGAGGATTCTTCTCTCCTCCACCACTTCAACTACTGTTGGCAATCTTTCTAACTAGGTGAGCCGTTGGAGCATTTTTCCAGGATGTGGTAGTTTTGGGAGTAACAACTGGAGACTAGGTGCTCCTTTCACTAGGATCCTTTCCTTTTTTCTTATAAAACTCATTAGTACTTATTATTGTTTCTAGGTCACTAGCTTCATGTATAGGAGTACTTTGGTTGTTGCCTTCTTCTTCTTCATTCAGTGTAGTATGGATGAATAAGTTACTAAATCCCACTGAGAGCATGTGTTCTACAAAGATTTTGTTAGGATCAAAGCCCTTGATTTTTTCAGCATAATTTAAGTTCACATTGTTGAAATGTCTTGCAAACTTATCAATTTTATTTATGTTTCTAAAAATGAAATCTCCCATCTTCCATGGTAAGGGGATAAACTGTTTTTTCCTTTTTTCATGGAAAAAATGTAGCCATAAGTTGTATTTCCTTGCCACCTGTGTAGTAAAAAATTTGTCAGATACATGATATGGAAGAAAAGAGGTATTTTCTTTGGAAAAAAATATCCTTATGACATTGTGATTTTCGATTTTTTCTATCGTTCCCTTATTCTCTAAAAATTGGTTATCCTGGTCAAATATCCTTGGAGTATTTTCAGCAAACAAAATCCCCTGGAAGATTGAGACAAAATCATTGTAAACTTCGTAAAATACAGATAGGTCTTATGTCTCCACAATGCCTAATATCAAAAGGTAACTGGATATATTTCACAGTTCACCCTCTGATTTATAGTCAAGTTTGGAAATCGACAACAATACACTATATAAAATACCAAATAGGAAGCCATAAAGAATTTTGTGTCCCTTTTATAGTGTGATAATTGGGATGAGATTTTGATAGAAATCAATTTTCCCCAGTCAAATATGGCATGTTCCTTCACTTTAAAATATAAAATATATAAAATCATGCGAGAAATGGTAACAATGCTTTCCTAACCTATCCACCTAGTGAACAACCACACAATCTCTCAAAAGGGGATTTTAAAAGATTCGACTTGGATCTTGGTTATGTCTTCTGGAATAGATGTAGGATTCTCCAAATATTCAAGAAGGAGGTCAAGGCCATTATTATGTTTCTTCAGAAAATATCTACATTCTTCTCCTTTGAAGGTAAGTGTTGGATCTGGGAGCTTCAACATCTTGCAAAAAACTTATGGTGAAAGTGAAATGGGGGAATGAACTTGGAGTTGTATAATTATATGGCTTGGAACGTACTTCTCCACGCACCATGAAATAAGTTATTTACAGTCAAATACCTCAGGAACACACCTTGCGTGAGTGATTCTAGATGCCTAGATTATGTCTTTCTATGCAGGAGGAGAGGAGTAATATGAATATGCTCTAAACCAATGAAAGTTTTGGTATTCACGAACAAATATATTTAAAATATCACCATAAAACTATTGTCTAGTTGTTCCTGCCATTAGGTTAACGAGAGTATTTTTCCAGCTGAATAATAACTTGAAATAAATCTTTTCGAAGAGATGAAAATAATATAATCCTTTGGAAAATGGTGAATTAATTCAATTTAATAAGTAATCTCCTCGAGTCTTTCAACATCAATGACAATATTTTCGGAGCCTGCACAATCAGTTGTTTGCATTAAACAACATTTAATGCATATTGGAAAAAGCACAAGAATGGTGGGGATGGAGGAGATCATATTTGAATATGAATCTTTTCATGAACCCACCAACCCGGGAACCCATGAACCCGTGGTTATGGATGATAAAAAATAAGTTAAGTGTAGAAAAGCAGTTAGTCAGACTTGCATGCAGGAGAAATAAAATACTTTAGGGGCTTGAGACCTGCAAAAAATATGATGGTTGTAATGAGGATCATGGAATTTTGGGTGCAAAGTGGAGATCACAGAACTTGGAGAATGAATGCTCGACCCCGCGAACCCAAGAAGTTGAAAAAATCATAAGTATAATGTATCAAGGCGATCGATCGAACTTGTGACACGGGAAATTGGATGGGGATGAAAGCCCATGAACCCATTTATTTTTGGAATACGACTAAGTATGGTAACAAGAGAAAGGGATAGAAGAAGGGAAAAAAGAAAGAGGGAAACAAGGGTAGGTATATAAGAGGGAATATAAATGGAAAAAAATAAATAAGTTGGGAAAATAGAAAGGGGAAGGAAATTTTGGAAGAAGGAATTGATCTCAACAGTACCATAACATCAATGTTGCACCTCAACCAAGTACCAACATTACCAAGCATGCCTTAACCATGTACCAAAACATCCAATGCATGTACCTCAAACATGTTCCATAACATCATCAAGAAGTGCCTCAAACATGCATCGATATCACCAATAAATGTACCTCATACATGTGCCAAATATATGGCTCACATCATGCACCTAATATTTTCTTCAAGCATGTGTAGATATCTCAACAATATACCAAATACATGTTGCCTCAAGCATGCATCATAACATAACCAACATGTAACCCTCAAAACATCCATATAGACATATCTTTAAACCTATAGTCATCCTGATGTATCAAATCTCAGACAAACATACCTTTATGGGCACCAACAACATGGTACAAGTATCATTCCTTAGATATGCATTAGCCTCGTTGGATGAATATTGTCCTCATGCAAGGCCTCATGTGACAGGCACTAGATGACCTACGGGGGTGCTTCGTGAGATACCAGTAGCATGGATCGTGGGGGTTGAACAAACTAGGGTTTCTCATAAAAACCTTACTCTCCTCTTAAATCTTGAAACTTTCACCTTCACACTTCCTTCGCTATCGCAGACTTGCCAATAGATCACTTGCTCACATAAAAGATATTCAATAACTTGTGTGTGTGAATGTACTTATGAGAGGCTTATTGTTGTGTATTTATACCTTTTCTAAGTAACCTCTTTCCTTATCTTTAGAGCTTCTTGTTATAACTTTTTTACCCTTAATTGATGACTTGCAACATCTTGTTCTAACCGTTTAGGGGATTCTTGACCATTCTTTGGAGCTTCCAACTTCATGAGGGCATATCTCCTCAACCATGAGGAACTATGTGGTGTACCACCTACCATTGGAAATGACATGACGAGGACTATACATCTATGAGTGTGTTACCTACATTTACATTGTCCTTCATGTCCTTATTCCTCAAACAACTTTGAGCTTCATGACCACACCTTTGGGGCTTCTTGTAGACTTCTTCAAATGCACCCATCATATTTGTTGACATCAATGATGACCACTTCTGTTGAAATCAATGACAACAAACTATCTAACAATATCCCCTTTTGGCATTAATGGAAACACTCATAATCCCCCTTTGACCATTTCTCCTCATTTATCTCTTCATATGCTTATCTCCTCATGTTTCTCTTCCCCTTTGACATAAATGGAAAAGGGTATCTCCCCTTGGGGATTTTCCCCCTTTCTTCATGCTTATGATCTTTCTCCTTCTCCCCCTTTGACATCATGGGAAAAAAGGTCAACTCCCCCCTGTAGGTCTGTCTCATTTTGTCTTCATGCATCTAATCTTTCTTTCCTAATATCTTTCTTTGATGATTTCTCCCTCTTTGACTTCTATACAAGAAGTTGTATAGATCAATGTGGGGCTTCTTGTACTTGGTTCCTTTCCTCTCTTTCGGTGCTTCTTTTCCATTGGTGTTTCCTCCTGAAATTCACTGACATATGTATAAAAAGCATTCAAATTTAATTGACTTCAAATTTTCATAGATTATCATGTTCACTTCTTAGACATCAATGACCACATCATTCAACAAATTCCCTCTGATGATATAGCTTTTGCTGATAGTTTCTCTTTCCCTATCTTGTTGGGCCTTTCACTGCTTGTCTTCCTGTGACTGACTGATTCTACCCGTCATATATCTGTCTAGACCTACCAAAGATCTCATGAGTCCATCTCTTCCCATATGTCATAAAATTGTCCATGACCCTGCTACTCAACTTCATATCCACCTGTCACTATACTATTCTGATGACTTCTTGGAATCTGCTGCAGTTGATTACTACATATTCATAATCTTAAAATTGAATCAAAAGTTGTCCATTGGTCTAATATATCTTCAACATATCCTTGATTATGTATATATTTGCATGGTAACGTGTTTCAAAAGAAGCTCCTCAAACAATCAAATTGTCACAAGACTTTTGTCATCAAACCACTCTGAAAACGCCTTCCCAAAAACTGCACATACTTCAAATTGCTCTAAAGATTTTTCTCTAATATGTAGAGTTGTTGGTTAGATTCCCCACTTTCAATATTCATACTTACTAGGAGTCTCCAAGCTGGATGGCTCAAAAAATACTTGCTCTGATGTGGAGTAATATTCCTCTTCATATGTGGATTCATCATCTTCCTGAATTATAACATCATCTTTTTGAATTTTGACATCTTCCTCTTCATCCTCTTCCTGAATTATGACATATTCCTCTTTTCCTGTAGATTCATCATGATATCACATTACTGCAAATTCTATAAGTTTCATCTCTGGGATTCGTTCTTCATTCACATTCTCTTCTTGTCTTTCTCTTCTTCTCCAAACCTTCCTGACATCAGTGTTTTCTTCCATGGAAGGCTCTATCACGCTTCTACAATCATGATCTATGTGTCCATAGTTGTGGAATTTATAACATTCAATATTGTATGGGGACACATAAACATCTCTTTCCTGAACATTTCTTCCATACGCTCTGCAATTCACAACTTTATGTCCAAAGTTATTACATGTAAAACAATGACCCAAAAAAAAACTTGATACCCGGAAGCAAATCATCCTCTCTATTATGTAGTCCTTCTAAATTCATGCCTTGACTAACAAAAATCTTATCTTATGTTGATTCCTTCACAATGATTGAAGCTTCGTTGATACCTGAAGGTCGAAGGTCTTCTTGGAAATATACTTCCTTTGTATTCATTGTTCATCATTGTTGATTGTTGATATTGTGTTCCTCTAGTTGGTTGGTCTTTTTCTATTACCTAAATATTCTTCTTTGAATACTTGGGACATCTAATGACTTATGTGCAACTCTTTTGTTTTGTTTCTTTTTTCCTGGATCTTGAATGTTTCTCAAAATGAATTTTCTTGTATCCTAGTCCAAACTTGTCACTGCATGGCCTTTGAATGTTGAGAATGTTTTCTAGAACTTGAGAACCTTTCAAGTTCTTTTTGATCTTGTTGAGTTCAAATCTTAATGAAACAACTTCTTATTCAATATTCTCACACTATTTTTCTTTATTTATCATCTAGATATGCATTACTTCTTCGGTTCTCTTTCCTACTTCAAGTTGGGTTTTCAAGGAGATGATTTCTTTTTTGAGTAAATTTCTTTTGTTCCTTTCTTTCTTCAGATCAATTAAGGCACCGATTAGTTCTGCCTCAAGATCCACTTCACCTTATTCTTAGTCACTTTCAGGATTTCATTTCTAAGTTTATGTAACCATAAAGAGTACTCTTTATGAATCATTGTCATTTTCATCATCCTCATTAGATAAATAACTTTCTTATTTTGAGTAGAATATTTTCTTCAAGAATTTCTTTTTGTTGTCCTTCTTTTTTCCCTTTCTATATTTCTTTTCTTTCTTGGGTTCTTATTCTTCATCACTATCTAGATTCTTAGCATAAGGACATTAGCAGCAAAATGACCAATTCCATCACAATTAAAACATTTTAATGGAAGCATACCTTTGTACTTGTTGGTTCATTTCTTCAACTTCCTTACGAAGTTTGTTATTTATTTATCTTCTTCTGAATCCTCACTGCAACTGCAATTTGGATTTGACTTATTCTTTTTCTTCTTCTTTGTCTTCTTGGATGCTTTGAAATTTGCTTCCTTATTGGTTGGCATATCCTTTTCTATTCTCATTTCATAAGCTGTAAATATTCCATGTAGCTCGTCCATGCTCATTGTATCAATATATATTTGTTCTTCTAGAGATGATATATTAGGATCAAATCTCATTGGAATAGATCTTAGTACCTTTTGAACAATCATAGATTCTTCAACTTCTTCTCTCAATCATTTAATAACATTCATTGCTTGATCAACTCGTAAAAAGTAAGTAGCAATGTCTTCGTCTTCCTTCATTTTCAATTGTTCAAATTGACCTCTGTAAGTCCAAATATTTTCCTCCTTTACTTTGGCATATCCTTCATAAACATTCTAAATTTTGTCCCAAATCTGCTTTGCAAAATCAAAATGCATTACCTTGACATATACTGAATCAACTAGGACATTCAGGATAACATTTTAGCCCTCTAATTGTTTTGACTGAGTATCTTTCCACAATTATCTATTGGGGGAGTGGAAGTCTCTTTGTATCCATCTACTACTGATTTCCAAACATCAAATCCATATGCTTGTACATACATTTTCATCCTTATGCTCCAAAAAGTATAGTTCTGACCATCAAATTGTGGTATTCCATTCTTATACAAATTGTTTCTCTCCACGATCTACCTTCCACTAGTTAGATTGTTTCTTGAATGAACCTACTCTGATACCAATTGTTGGAATACTAATGGGGAGGTGAATCAATATGAGCACTTTTTACCACTTTCAATAAAAATATATAAACTTCAACTTTATCAACAATATTCAATAGTTTATAACTTGTGCATTCAATATATTATTACATCATAAACAATATCATTCATTAGTGCATAATAAACAAACACAAATACACAATACACCATAATTTACGTGGAAATCTAGATGGGAGAAAACCATAGAATGATTTCTTATATATATCAAGATTAAATTCATATGAAGCACCAACTTTCTGATTCTCTAGAACCAACTGGAATGAAGCTCCAACCCCCTATTTACATGATCCAACCTAAAGGAATCTACAACTCCTTGAATTCTCCAGCTACAACTAGAAGGAGGCTCCAACCCCCTAGTTTACAGGCTCCAACCTGAAGGAAGCTCCAACTCCCTGTATTCTCAAGCTCCAACTCGAAGGAGGCTACAACCCCCTGATTTATAGGCTCCAATGTGAAGGAAGATCCAAATCCCTAATTTCTCTGGAACCAACTAGAAGGAGGGTACAACCCCTTTCCTTTCCCCATCCCACCTCCTTGAAATATAAGTGTAGACTCAACTTGTCGCTACCACTGATACTATAAATTCCACTATCATTGATACATCAATCAACTTGTCATTGTCACCATCACATCAACCTATCAATGTCACTGTCACATCAACCTGTCACTGTCAGTCTGTCTCTGATATACCATCATCAACTTATACCATATCATGCATCAACCATGTACCAAAACTGTACCATATCAAGCATCAACCATGTACCAAAACCTGTACCATATCATGCATCAACCATGTACCAAAACCTATATCATAGAATGCATCAACCATGTACCAAAACCTGTACCATGCCTTATACCAAGATCACTAAGAAGTGCCTCTAACTATGTACCATATCATCGTCGAGATATTTGCCAAGATATACCTCAAACCATGTGCCTCAAGCATGTTCCATCATCCATAAACCATGTACCAAGCGATGTACCTCAACCATATACCATATCACTCATGATATGTCTCAATCATGCCATAGACTAAGCACCTTAACATAAATGGTGTACCTCAACCAATTACCAACATTACCAAGCATGCCTTAAGCATGTACCAAAACATCCAATGCATGTACCTCAAACATGTGCCATAACATCATCAAGAAGTGCCTCAAACATGCATCAATATCACCAAGAAATGTACCTCATACATGCGCCAAATATATCCCTCACAGATGCACCTAATAATTTCCTCAATCATTTGCCAATGTATGAACAATATACCAAATATACACCTCAAGTATGCATCACAACATCACCAACATGTAACCCTCAAAACATGCATATAAACATACTTGTAAACATGTAGTCACCCTATTGTATCAAATCTCAGATAGACATAACTTTATGGGAATCAACAACATGGTACAAGCATCATTCGTCGGATATTCCTTAGCCTCGTTGGATGAAGACTGTCCTCACACAAGGCCTCACGTGATGGGCACTAACTAACATGTGGGGGTGCCTCATGGGACACCAATATCCTGACTTGTGGGTGTAAGCCAAACTAGGGTTTCTTATAAAACCCTTGCTCTCTTATACAATCCCAAAAAATTCTCCTTCACACTTCCTTTGCTGCCTCAGACTCGCTACCATAGACTTTCCAATAGATCACTTGCTCACATAGAATATATTCAATAACTTGTGTGTGTGAATGTACTTATGAGAGGCTTCTTCTTGTGTATTTATACCTTTTCTAAGTAACCTCTTTCCTTATCTTTATGGATTCTTGTTATAAATTTTTTACCCTTAATTAATGACTTGCAACATATTTTTGTAACCATTTAGGAGCTTCTTGACCATTATTTAGGGCTTCTAAATTCATGAAGGAATATCTCCTTAACCGTGAGGAACTACATGGCATACCACCTACCGTTGGAAATGACATGATGAGGACTATACATCTATGAGTGTGTTAACTACATTTACATTGTCCTTCATGTCCTTATTCCTCAAACAAATTTGGTATTCATGACCACACCTCTAAGCCTTCTTGTAGACTTCTTCAAATGCACCCATCTCATTTGTTGACATCAATGACAACCACTTATATTGACATCAATGAAAACAAACTATCCAACTATTGGAGCATGAAATTTAATGGTATGATGATGCTATCAAACACATGAAGTATGAAGCATGTAGGTGAACTTAGAGGTACTATGTGTATGAATATCTTAGGTTTATGCCTATATAGGTCTTACTAATTTGGTGCTCAGCTAGGAAGATTGGTGTCTCCAGTAGGTTGGTGCCTACACAATATATTTCTGAGTTGGTGCTCAGTTGAGGAGATTGGTGTGTCCAGTAGGTTGATGCATACAAGCTTTGTAACAATAGTTTGGTGCCTAAAAATATTTATAAATATAAGTTTTAGTGGTTTTCTCCCACAAGGGTTTCCATGTTAAATTTTGTGCACTGTGATTTGAGTTTATATTTGCTAATGAATGATTGATGAATGGTTAAATAAAGTAAAAATGATCTTATATTGATTCACACCCCTCTTAGTATAAGAATATGTCCAACATATACATTTTTCTCCTCTTTAAAAGTAATTTGGACTTGGGATAATTTTTCCAACGAGCTATCATTTGCTTGATTCTTATTTCATATGACCAGTCTAAGTATGGCATGAATTACACGTCTCTTAAATGGCCAAAATTCATAGCTAAGACTTCCTTATATGTTTATATTATTTTATATAAATAAAAAATAAAATCAAGCATAGAGACAATATATGGAAGTGTGATACCTTTCCAATGGTATATCATATGCTTGTTTTCAACCCTCAGTTGTTGAGAATGCGCCTTCACAATTTTAGGACTAGTTGTAGAGGTTAGTTTGGTGACAATGGTCTAGGTTTAAACATTGTTGTTGATAGGACTAGAATTATAAAATCAAAGTTTTTGTATTTTTGTAGACTCAAATACCTTTCCAACAATGCCTCATTTTCCTCAATCTTATGTCATATGTCCCTATTAGAGTTGTCAAAAATATTTGAATTGTTTGAGGTAGGATGATCTAACCAACTTGCATGACATATGTTCAAGTCATACAAAGCAGTACTTAATAGCCTCATCTCAGGGTTTCATTACCATGTTGTCAAAGAACACATTGGTACCTTTCCATTAGGACCTTTCCATTGATACTTTGTTCACCCCAATTGGATATCGTATGGTGATGTGGCATCTTTCACAATTTAGGGAATTTTGTGGGATCCATTGACAAATCAAGGTTTTAGGGAGCGTATATTCCTAACCAAAATTGAGGGACTAGGTGGCATAAGATAAGATTTCCCATGGCATATTATTGATGGGATCGTTGATACCTTTACAATGGTGTTCCCCATGTCACATTTGACTCCATCTCGTCTGTCATGATTTTTGGTCTCCGACAATGAAATTCAAAGTCAAAGATTTCACTTTGTATGTACTTCGAGGAAAAAATATAAAATATATAAATATAGAAAAACAATAAAAGGGGGGAGAGGAGAACATGGGCATGCCAAACATCTCCCCCATGCAAAATTGGAAAATGTAAGAAAAAAAAAAATAAGAAAATACAAGACCCTCCCCCTCCTTTGTCTTGCTCATTTGAAAAATTCACTAGAGGGGGAGAGGGCTCTAGCCATGCAAATCGGGTTTAGAAAGCAGGTTTTTTGAGGGGTAGGTCATACAAATTCCAACCAAAAATAGAGTATAGCTATCATTCCATCAGTTTCATTTCATTTTATCAAAATTTGTCGGGTTATTAAGTGCATGGATGGTTGTGTTGGGTTCTCTCTATGTGATAATTTGTATTCTCCTTCATGATTGTCGGTTCGGTGAGTTTGATTTTTTATTTGTTGGTTCAGAGTTTAGATTGTTGATGTAGTGTTTATTTTTGTTGGTTTATGTTATATGGAGGTATTGAGTGGTTTACCTAAGAAAAAATAGCAAGAGTGAGGGGGTTTGAAACCCTCTTAGACACCAGGCCCAAGCCCTAGGGCACTCTTAGAAAAATTATGGGCCATGATTAGGATTACTAGTAAAAATTTGAGGGGGAGGGGTTTTGAACCCCGACCTCCCCATATCCACTCAAAAAACCAAAATTTTCAAGCAAAAAGGGGCCAAAAATACGGGGAGGGGGTCGAACTTGCAACATCATCCTCCTTTTCTAAGGTTAAAAACCCAATTTTTCACAAACATTTCATATATGGGTGCACCACCCCTCATCCTTTGGTTATGTTCCCAATCCTTTACCCACGTTCCACCATAGGCAGTGGGTTTTTCTGCCTATGCATACATATTTCCCTCTCCCCACTCTCGTGTCTCCTCCTCTCTGCCCATAGCGAAGACTTTCAAAATATATCACCCACGCGTCAACCACCAAATTCCTCCACTTGCCATGCCACTTGAAAACAACACGGGAGAGGGGTAGGGGGTTGCCCTGCCACCATGGTGGAGCCACTGTCGCCCCTCCAAATTTCCACCTATGGATTATTAACAAAAAAATTGATTTTTGTATGTTATAACATGTGGTCGGGGGTTATAAATGTGTGTGTTATAATATATATATTAAAATTAAAACATATTATAAATAATAAAAATTATAAAAATAAATGAAATTTAAAACTTGATTTTTAAAATATATAGTAAAAATTTTAATTAACGTCTAAAGGGCTACTAGACTTTTTAATTACATAACTTCTTAATATGAAGGTGGATTTTCACCCATAAATAGTCCAGACGACCGCATTGGAACATAGAATCCATCCATGGAAAACACACTCAAATATTCAACCTTTATTTTTAGTAAAACATTTAGGAGTGTCAGGGACTTAGATTTTGTCTTGGAAACAAGTGCCAAAAGAGGGTCTAATTGGAGGTCTCTAGGGCCAAATTTCACCAAATGAAAGGAGACCCATTTTAGATACAACCATGCATGCCTGTAGAAAGATATCAATTTTTATTTCCCACTTAAAATTTGGTTTTAATTTCAAATTTTCCCTTGATTAGACCTCCAACCAACACTTTCCCATGAGCTTTTCAGGGCCATGTATCGCTCATATGGAGCCCGATATGTGTCAAATGAAAGGAATTGGAAAGATAGTGAATATAAATATAGTATAAAGGCATGTAAATCAATAATTATATCTATTTATTATAAGAGTTAAGAGACCATCCTTCTAAGTGTTGAGACCCGTGACTTTCTTTGTTGAATCAAGCCCGTAATGAATCCATGTTTCACCAATACCTGGGCAAGACTTTTAGGTATCAAGGGGGGAATAATAAAAGGTCTAAAAAGTGCTTGAACAACATTAATTTCCTAACTTTCAGAAACCAATGTGATCCAAGTGGATCTCAACAACCATCCACCCTTTCCATTGAATCAACATTTCAAGCCTATGGTTTTTATAAACCATGGTATTCACCCTTTTGATGGGGAATGGAATGTAATGCCATTATCATTTGTTAATTACAAACATCATGTAATGATTTCCTAGTGTACTTATGTAAATGCTTACAACATAGCATTAATGCACCTGATCCCATTAGAACTCCTTTGTTAAGCGCGCTCGGGATAGAGTAGTACTTGGATGGGTGATCGTCTAGGAAGTACTAGTGTTTTTTCATGCCTATGGAATTTTATAAACTTAGAATAATTTATCCCACATGCATCATGGGAATTGTTCTCTTCTCACTCTCTCATATATAATTGAGGTGAAGGAGTCCCTTTAAGCATGCAATGGAGTGTGATGTAAAGATTTTTGCGAATGAAGCGTAGCCAACATCTCTTTATTTTCAGAGATAAGCTACCCCATTCTACCACTTTGTGTTCTACAATGTTTTTCTATCTTATTCATTAATGGAAGTTGGTTTTCACGATATTTCTATGTTCTCTGCTATATTTTTGGTTTTATCTTGTTTCATTCTCAGCATAAGCTAGATCAATGGTATCAAAGCAATCTTCTCCTTGTCATTTCTCAGAGCAGGTCCCAATGAGTTTAGGGTGTAGATATTTGGGTCTCGAGCTAGTTTCTCTAGACAACCTCTCTCTCTAGCCCAAGCGACCTCCCATGGAACAAGACAATAGAGATGACAGAGTAGGAGATACTTTCAAGACATTGCTCGAGAAATCCCTTGTGTGACAAAGTAACGAGATGATGGACAACTTCACTCAGATCCTTTAAAGACTACCAATGGCGAAAACTGAGGCATCTTCGACAAGCAACCATTTTGGAGGTGCGACACCCATTGAGGTACAAGTCAATTTTGATATCCCCTTATTTGAAGGCCAGATATATTCAAATTCTCTAGAAAAATGGTTGAATCTGTTAGAAGGTTATTACTTCGTCCAAGAATTTATCAACAATGAAAACATCACCTTCACACTCCTTAAATCCATTCCCCATGTCATACTTTGGTGGGAAGGTTATTGGGAGAGGTACATCACAAATGAATATACACCATTCAAGAGAGAACCCACGTGGGCATCCTTTGTAGATGCCCTTGTTATCACTGAAATTTCATCCACAACATTGCATGCAAATGGTTATAGGAATACATTACCTCCAAACACATAGTAGTTCACCTGCAACACCAAAAACACATTTCCAAGAGGCAAAAACTATATAATTGGTCAAAAAAATGACATGCGTTGAAACACTAAAGGAAGCGCAGACCAAAGAAGTCTGTAGATCACACAATGCTCCATATGCATGACTGTGTATGAGAAAAGTTGTGCACTCCTGTGAACGATGAATTTATGGTTCTTGTCGGCCCCTCACCCAGTGATGGACCAGCTCCCAACTTGATTTGACCCTCAAATCAGATCTAAATATTAATTGGGGGATTGTCAAAGACCTAAGGGTGCCCTAAAAGGCCCCTTGTCCACACTAAGAACTGGTTGGATATTGCCTCAAAGACATGCTATAAATGGAGGTCATGGGTGCACTAAGAATTTAAGAATCTCATTGTATTGTTATGTTGCCTCTATCCTCCCTCAAGAAGCCTCTTTTGTTCTTGGAGAATTCTAGCAACATCTCAATAAGCTATTCACCTCACCTCTCAAGGGAATAGGCTTGGATTTATTCAATATTTTCTTTCTAGTTTATCATTGTAAGAAGAGCTCTCAAATAGGGGACTCAAGAGCCCTCCCAAGGAGGAAGAGGGGATCCATAAGTGATGAAACATACACAATAGATTGGAGACCATACTGGGGATAAGGTATCAATTCCCTCCCTATTTGGGATGTTTGAACACTTATTTTTAACCCATTTTCATTGCAAGCATCATAACCAACCTAGCCTTACCTGCAAAGAGCTGAGTTTGGAGATGGAGGAGGAGAATTCCACTTAAAATCTCTCCCCCCCCCCTTACGCGTATCAGAATGTGTGCAAGTGTTCCAGCCCACAGACGCGCATTTTGAGCATTGTGCACCAACAACACTTCATTTCTCTACACATTTTGTGCACTGTGTGCCAAAAGATCTTTAGTTTTATGCGCATTGTGCGCTCACTGTGCCTCTGTTAGAACTGTAACCCGTGCATCTATCTAGAATTCCAAAATTGTAAGAGTTTTTGTGATGATTTGAAGGCCCCTACCCTTCAAAATCTTGTTGTTATGCAATTTGTAAATGCACCACACTTAGATTCCCTTCCCACATGAGGGGTTAGTCAAAACATAAGCACTTAGGGGGTTAAAATAGAACAATATTTCTCCTCTTTTTCCTTGATTTTCCACACAGATGGCTTGTTTTGATTTTAAAAGTTAAGTTGAGATTATTTACTATCACATATAAAAACACTTGCATTGGGACAAGAAATCAAACTTTAATCATTGAGTATGCTCTTCTCTCGCACCGTAGAGAAATCTTGAGAATCAGAAAGGTGGTTAAGGGGGCATTTCATCTCCCTTAGAAAAATATTTAGGAGAGGACAAAGCCCCCCTAGGGCTCCTCTTAGTTTCTTTTCAAAACATCCTAAATTTGTAAGGGCCCATACATGCCCACATGTTGCAAAGTTAAGATAGTTTTTGAAATTACTTTCTTAGTTTACATCACTAGGAGAGTTTAATGATCAAGTAACGGGCCCATACATGCCCACATGTTTACAATCTAGGATGTGTTTCAAAATATTTCTTAGAGTAAATCACATTAGGGAGTTTAAAGGATTGGTAAGGACCCATATGTCCACATGATAGTTCTTTAGGTACTTTAAAATTCCACAAGGTTATACCAATGGCATCTAGCAAGATAGGTAATCAAGATTTGTAAGGACCACAGGAAGTCCACATGGTGCAAATTGATATCTAACTTATTAAAAATTTGGCACATTTTATCACTTTCTAACACACAAAGTCACTCCTCACTCACACAGTTATTTGTTCTTGCCTCCTAGTTAATTCAACAGTCAATCTATGTATATGATCAAGGAATTATACAATAAAGTGGAAATAGCTTTATGGGAAAGGGACATGCTACTGTATCATATTAATGGAAAGTAAAGATTACAACCTGAGCCTTGATGTCGCAAAATTCCTTTCGATGGCCCTTAGCTCTGACACACACACTTGCTCAATCCTTGCATGAAGAAGATCCAATTATCTTGATAGACCTGCTAGAGTCTCCAAGCTGTTGTTCAATGTTGAGTCCTTCACACAATTCTTTCACCAATTCTCCAATGAATCTTGCTTAACCTTTTCCATGAGAATTCCCTCAATATATACGAGAGAATGAATTAGTTACTTGGATAAGAATGATCCCAAAATATCAGGGAATCCAATAATAGGATAACCATTCGAATGCCATCTCATCCTTCTAGAAGCATCGAGAATTCATCTTTTTCCTTGCTTTAGGAAGAGTTCGCACCCTAGCAGTTCAACACAGTGTGAACTTCTCGCACCCTGACTTAAGGCAGCCTGCAAGAATCAGGCATTCTCGTAGGCAAATATACTAGCAGACTGCGAACCTTCTTCAAAAATGAGATTTCTAGAAAGAGAAGAAAGTAACTTTTCTCAGGAGAAAGTTCTTATGAAGAGCCTAAGTACACCATCATCAATACATCATCATGATGACCAAAATCATGGGTAAAAATCATTGACCACATTCTTGAATGGCACCAACGGCGTAGCTTATGCAAAGAAGAAACCACCAAAGAACAATGCCTCGATTGGTTTCTCAGATCACTCGTCTCTATCCTTGCCAAATATGTGGCCTCCACCTTCCCCCAAACTGAAGAGGAAGCCATCAACAAGGCTCAACAGTATGACCTCATGTATGCTCAGTCGAATTACTTATACACAGTACTACCTGACGCCTCGAGACCCGTACCATTCGACCAAGACAAACCTGAGATGTCTCACGTGATAGATGGATTGTTTGGTACCATAACACACCACAATCCGTACATCCAACCACCACCTGTGTACATTACACCCCAATATATGTTGAAGTATGGAGGACCCCCTTATTACCCTCCCCCCCTTATCAGCAACCATTCCCTGTTGTTGTTCCTCCACCCATGAGTGGAACCTTGCCGGCACCCATGATGCACCCAACCTCTCAACCAAGTTCTAGTACCCTCTCTACCTCAACTTATAACCTGGGCACTAGTGAAAGCACTACACCTTCCTATGCACCCTACGGATCATTGCCATAAAATAATTTGTATTTTCCATTTCCTGATCCTCCACAACCAATTTATCCTCCACGAGGACAACTATATGTTGGTGTTAAATTTGTTCAACCCTCTCCCATTCAGCAATTTCAAAATTTTGAACAACTGAATATGGAAAATCTGGCCCATCAGTTGAATAATGCCAAGAAGAAAGGAAAAAAATGAAACAATAATAACACAGGACCATAGGGAAATAACCCCCAGCAAAACCAACCTGTTGGGGGAAACCATAACTAGAGTAATCAGAACCCCCAAGGGGACAATAACAACAAATGCCAAGGGAGGAACAACCATAACAACCTCTGGACAAACTTCCCTTGTGCTCTTTGTGGTAAGCATGGTCATTATACTCACCATTGCCCCCAAATTGCTGACTTCAAATGGATGAAAGATTCCATGAACGTGTCACGTCCTCTAGCACCACCTTCCCCTTAGCAGGCCCCAAAATAGTATTTTCAACAACCACCCCTGGTTGTGTTGAAAAACCCTATTATACACCAAGGTGTGATGAATACCTAGCAGGAGATGCATCCTACCTCACAACACATAGGACAGTATCAAATCCCTGGAAATCTGGTAGATCACAATATCCTCCTAACTAGTGAAGAAGAAATTCTTCTGCAAATGCATAGTAGTCAATACATCGCACCCCATGAATCTAATCCCACCACTTCAGAAGCTGGTCCAACTACATTGAGACAAACCTTGATGATTTCCTTCCCTAACACTGAACTTTTCATTCGTATCCCTCACATCCCATTAGGACAAAATGTCAACAACCCGCAGGCTAGGGTAGCACACAATTATAGTCTGGTCGATGACTTGGCACAATCTCCTACAACCATTTCAGTATTGGAGGTCCTCCAAACCTATCCAACTCAACGAAAATCATTACTTTCCTCCTTGGGGGTAGTCGACCCAGCTGATACTAGACTCATCACATTTGAGCTAGATTATGGGGGACCTCATCTCCCCACTTTGGTATCTTTCCAGATACCGGTTAAGATTTGAAACATCACGGTTCATCGATGTATCATTAATGAAGGTGCATCCACATGCATCATGTCCAAAATTTTATGGAACAAACTTGGCTCCCTTGAGATAATACCATCCACCATCACTTTGAGAGCTTATAATGGTCGACCATCCTCCCCAGAAGGGATCTTTCAAAATGTCCCTATGGAACTCAGGGGAAAAACCATCCTTATTGACATTGAGGTTATCAACGCCCCCCTCTATTACAATATCTTGTTTGGACGTAGCTACATGTACGCTATGAAGGTTGTGGCTTCTTCTATGTTTTGAACGATGATGTTTCCCCACAACAAGAAGATCATCACCATCGACCAAGTTTCATATTATGAGCCTAACCACTCCTCCAACATCAATAACATCTTACCTCTTGTCTGCACTAGTTCTGATGCATATCCACTCATGGATATGAGTCCCAGAATTTTCAAGGACCCATCCTTGCTAGGGGCATACCATGGAGCACCACCGCTCATACACCCCTCAGCACAATTGTGCGTCATATCTTCTAATGGAACTAACACTAGAGATACCATTCCTCCCACTAAGTATTTTCCACCCCTTGACGTTGCACCAATTGAATAAATGCTACCTCAGGAATTACCTAAAACCCTATGACACCAATTATCCTTGATTCCACCCTTCCCCAAGGGAAAATCTTGGTTTGGGAAACCATCCCCCAAGCCATTACTCAGATCCCCTTCTTCTACCCCCCACCAAGAGTACAATATTTTCAGGTAGTCGCAACGCTTATCCTTCCCAACATGGTGCTTTCCATTCTGGTATGGTATCTACACCCACCCGTGATGGTTACTCAGCCATCCCTCCCTTCCCAACTAGATGGAATCCCGATGCAGATTCTAGTCCTAAATCTGACCACACCACCCTCACCCCCACTTTCCAGTACCACCGCTACAGCTGGGGGTAGACGAAAGAAGAAATATCCCACTGCTCTACTTCCTCCTCGAGTTCAACCTACTTGCACACTCTGCAAAAGAGAGGGACACCCCAAAAATAGATGTCCCTCTCTCCCCAATTTACGCAATCTGATCCACCTCCCTCAAGAAACCACATCGCTCATCGCTTCATCAAGCACACCTAGTACTACCACAACATCCTCTACTACAGAAAGTAAAGGGTTGTGAACCAAATTCTTGTGTGCCATATTTTCAAAGTATGACCACTACACTCATCATTGCCCTGCTCTACCTTAGTTTCAATAAACGTTGACGGAAATACGCCAAACCTTTCAGCAAGATCCGTCTCCCCAAACACCTTCGGGTACCCATGTCACTGACATACATTATGTCTCGACCTCATTCAATGAACGGATGAGATGCCCTTGCTCTCTTTGTGAATCACTTGATCATTTCACATACCAGTGTCCTTCGATCATTGAATATAGGCGTCATCAAATGGCTCTTATTCAAAATCCTCCAACCACTTCACTTCTTGTGATACAAGTGATTCCCCCTATTCCTTCTTCAGATATTGTTCACATCACCTCCCCTGAACTTGAGTCACTTCCCATCCCTCCATGGTACATGGATAGACTATCTATGGATTTCATCACAACCACACATGATGGGTGGGAGAGGGAATTCTACCCATGCATCTCAGCGCGGGTATCCTTCCTTCTCTCGCCCATTGGTGGGCCCATCCCTACAAAAAACCTAGTATGACCATCTGTACAACCCTACCAAAAAAATAAGAACCTATCTACCATGCAGAAGGATGAGACCACTAACCTGGCTCTCACAACTCCTGGATCGGTCGGCTTGAACTCCCATAATCTCCAAATCTCCTCTAAAACCTCTCGTCAACTCACTATGGCAGCAGGTACAAATGAGGTGGCATTGTGGGCCCAACAACCATATATAGTCCCTTTTTCAAAACTTCCACACTCAGTTACCGGAGATCAAAATCTCTATTTTTCGATCTTCAACCATGGGATCAGGGTCTTGCCGCATACACAATCAAATTCCCCAGGTTACCATCTGCACTCAGCCCCGGGGGAGAATTTTTCTCACATCACGCCCAAGTATGCATGATCATGTTCAAAATTATCAAATAATTGTTATATGTTCTTTATCTTCAGATATTGTTCACGTCGGGTATTCAATTTTAATGTGTGTAGGTACTTGGTCATCACAAACTAGCACAGACCCTTCAGGTATATGATCGACACTTGCATGTAATCATTCCCTTTGAATATCAATTGCATCTCTCAAACAAACCCTCTAAAATTTTCCTTTAGGGTCCCTACATCCAGCTCTATAGTATTGCCACCTCTGTTGCATTTCAGTATTGTCACCTAATAGCACTCTCCCCCATATGATCTGCCCCATTCATATTCCCCCTTGGCACTTTGACACTCATGATTCTTTCACCCCTTAGAGATGGAAGTCTCGATAGTCTTACGCATTTTCTGAGAATCAGCCACATACTCCTTCTCCTCATTTTTGTTGGATTTCCCAATGGACTCCTAGGTTATCTCATAATAGTTCTATTTTGACTGCGCCTCCACAATATCATTAACCCTCCATTTCATCCACAATTATTTTTCCCATCTGTAGATTGCCCTCCATTCATTTACCTCATACAGAAACCCACCCATGTGGCCCCACACTCCACCAGTTCTCCACACAACTTGTGCTCACAGGACAATCCATCTTGCACTGGGGAACCCATTTCTGTATCTGTACACTCATCCCTCATTATTCTTTATTTATTTGGTAATTGTAAAAATCCTTTGTTTCCAACGTTTACTTAGATTTTTTTCGTCACCCTTGACAACCTTCTTTTTTCTGGCAAAGCAACCCATGTCGCCTATGGTTGGGGCATTCACTATCCTCTACTCATATTGGCATCATCCATAAACACTGAGTATCCCACAGTCCATGTACCCCTGATCTCTGAGTTTGTCCACTTTTTCATGCCTCTGGCACAATTTAACCCCATGTCTAGTTGTCCCCCTAGTGCTAAATACAATTTCACGGTTGCTGCCAATCACCCTTCAAACATACCCCCAACCAAGGGCAGTCTTGATTCTCACCGCATCTTGACTTTGCTCATGTTCCTTATTAGTTCATGATCTTACCTAGTGGATTTCATGAAGCCATTTTCTTCTTGGAGTCGTGTCTCCATTTATGTCGACATCAACACAATTTCCAGAAGGGAGATAGTATCTTGACTCTCATTACCTTTACAATGAGGAGTCTCAGACGGCACAGAGAGAACCATCATTGCTATATGTTTTCATTGACCCTCCTAACATTCAACTTCAACACAATCTCATGTTACGGTAGGTCTTACTATGCCATTATTGCAGTTGTTTTATACTAGCCGAAAACCTCTGAATTTGTTAGGCCATCAATGCCTACGAGTCATCGACACTTCTTACAAGTGTATTTTCTCCTTTTCAGACTATGTTCACCATATGAATTTTCCTTTTTCATTATCAAACCGCCACAGTAGGTGCTGCAGCTATCTACATCAGCATACAACTTTAGTTACTATCTTCCATTTTTTGAGTTACATGACACGAGAATGGAGTATGCCCGCCTCCTTTGTATACATATTTGATTTTCCTACCTAGAGAAAGGTTCGGTCCCACAATTTCTCCTCTCCCTCTGACAGATCTCTCTTTCAGTTCCTATCAACACTCTTCATTACAATGGTACGCTCAGTAGAAGAAACATTGATGTATTTTGGCTATATGTATTCTCCTAACCTCACACATAAGGGGGCAACTATTATCATTGAAATTTCATCCACAACATCGTATGCAAATGGTTACAGGAATACATCACCTCCAAACACCTATTAGTTCACCTGTAGCACCAAAAAAGCATTTCAAAGAGGCAAAAACTATACAACTAGTCAAAATATCGACATGCGTTGAAACACTAAAGGAAGCACGTGCACAATGTGCAGGCCAAAGAAGCTTGTAGAGAGCATAATATGCCATATGTGCAACTGTGTACGAGAAACTTTGCGCACTCCTATGAACGGCACATTTATGGTTCTTGTAGGACCCTCACCTACTTCTCGACTAGCTCCCAACTTGATTTGACCCTCAAATCAGAGTTGAATTTGAATAGGGGGCTAGTCAAAGACCTAAGGGTGCCCTAAAGGCCCCATTGTCCACACTAAGAACCAGTTGGATATTGCCTCAAATACATGCTATAAATGGATGCCATTGGTGCACTAAGAATTTAAGAATATCATTGTATTGTTATGCTACCTCTATCCTCCCTCAAGAAACCTCTTTTCTTCTTGGATCATTCTAGCAACATCTTAATAAGCTATTCACCTCACCTCTTAAGGGAATAGGCTTGCATTTCTTCACCATTTTCTTTCTAGTTTATCATTGTAAGAAGAGCTCTCAAATAGGGGACTCAAGAGCCCTCCCAAGGAGGAAGAGGGGATCCATAAGTCCTCCTTTATCTATGGTGTTTTCCAACTAATATAGTTATCCATTGGTGGCATAATCATTGGTCATTTGGTTGATTTATTTTGGTTCAAAGTTTCTTATGCATTTTAGTTTTATTTCCTTAGTCATTTCCTTAGTTGTTTCTAGCTTAGTTGTTTGTTTATTTCATGTGCTTGGATTATTTAATTCATACACTAAACTCTACCTTGTTTAGCAGTCCCAAATAGACTTGTAAGTGCCCTTGTTTTGCTCGCCCAAGTGACAAAACAGACACAACAACCCTAAAGGAGGATTTATACCTTGTCAGAAACTATGATGACTGGTACATGAGATGGATGACTCTGTATCAGAAAAGAGACTAGACGGTGTCAGAGTATACTAACATATTTCATACCTTGCACTCAAATATGGGTATCAAAGACTCTTAGAAACACCTGGTTCTGAATTATCGCAGTGGTCTGCATAGGTACATCCAACCAAAGATGGATTTCTTGGACATCTCCACACTTGGAGCTACTTATTGATATGTAGTCAAAATTGAGAATAAATTCAAGTAGCAGAGTAAGTGAGAGTTTGTGTTTGAAAATACACCACAACATAATCATGGCAAAAGAAATCCTAACTCACAGAATGAAGGACATAGAAAGGAATTCCAACCTCAAGAGAGCCAGTCCAAGAAGGGTAATGAGAAGTATATGAAAGACATCATAAAGTGGTGTGAGTTCCACAACATCCTTTGGCACAACACCGATGAATGTCGCTCAAAAAAATCATTGGTGGTCGATCTCAAAGAAAGAGAATAAGAACATGACTTGAAATTTGATTCAAAGTACAATAAAGAGAAACAAATCATCGATGCAGAACCCACTGCTACCATCACATCCACAACACTACAACCAAAAGAACTAGAGGAGCTTGAGGAGGGGGAGTGCCTCTTCCACTCACATATGTGGGTAAATGGGACCCCATTACATTTCATTGTTGACAACGAGAGTCAGAAGAATCTGATCTCATCCAAGGTTGTCAAGATATTGAAGTTGCCAACATTTCCACACCCCCAACCATACACCATCATATGGTTTAGTTGGGGATGAGACATTATTGTCAGCCAATAGTGTCGCCTGCCCTATGGCATCAAGCACTTCAAGGATGAGGTAGTGTGTGATTTTTCTCCACTTGAAGTCTGTGATATTATTTTAGGACAACCATATATGTGGAAAAATCATGCTATACATGAGTCTCAGCCCCGCAGTTTCATTGTTACTCTGGGAGGTTAGCTCTACAGGGTACCAGAGGTAGCTCCAACTACTGCCACTTCGTTGATCTCAGAAAAACAATGTTGCAAAGTAATCTCTCAGACCACAAAGTTTTCCATCTTCACGATCCATTCAAACGGTGAACAAAAGGTCACTATGACAAACTTAGCCCAATAATTTGTTGATTTTTCAATAAGCAAGGTTAAGCATGAAGCTCATTCCATTTTTAGCATTACACTTAACCATAACCAATAATGTTGCAGCAATCAAGATCACAAGAAGAAACACCATGCACAAGAACTCAAGAAGTATCCTAGGAAAACCTTCTCAACAAGGGAAGAAATCTGAGCCAAAATCCTTTGCTATAGTCTTCAAGAGAAATACCTTCACCACCAATAAAACCTAGCACACAAGAGGGTTCTCAAACCATAGAATAATAGCACCCAAGAGAGGTGCACACTTTTCCCAAGAAGGTGTACTTGCTGAAATTTCCAAACTCACATGAAAGATATGATTCCTCAATGGCGAATTTACCTTTAGACTGAACCTGTCAACAGAAGTGTCTATTGGCACAACAGGGCAGACCTCACTAGCTCACAATATAATTAATATTAACCAGATTAATTATATTTAACATTAAATATTAATCACATTAAGGTGGGGCTGACCTGTACCCTTTACATTACAATTATGGTTACAGATAGTTCTGACTCTTGAACAATATAGTAAGGGATATTATACACCCACTAGTGCTCATCCACTAGGGGCACAGCCATAGGGATGTCCATACCTCTGGCTCACTACATTACATAGAAGAATCACTTCTTCACTAGTGCTCAGCCACTAGGATCACATTCACCTGTGCTCGTCCACAAGCACGTCCACTCAACATATCGTCTTTCCCACTGCATTACACAGGAGAGTCATCTAGAATTTCTCATCAACTCTTATTCTCATAGGAGGCTAATACATCATCTTCATTTATGTTCTCATGATGATGCACCCAACACTTTGGGATTTCACACATTCACCTTGTGCTCAGCCATAGGCATGTCCAACTCTCCAGATCTCCTTTCTCACTGTGTTACATAGGAGAATCATCTGGAGTTCTTCTCAACTCCCTGTAAGGAGGAGACCATCTCTACATTCCAGCTCTGTCTCAGATAGGAACCACATACCCCTCTTGGGGGCTCTCTCTCAGGTTTTTGTCTGGAGAATGTCTCACATAGCTATAATCATCAACAAAAATTTCTATCCAACATAAGCAGGTCGACAAGATTGTATAGGAGCGCAAAGAGAATGAAATTATTCCATATGTTCAACATATTTCTATTGGCCACGACCTTTTTCGGGTGTGCTTCAGGTTCCAACCATTAGCCCCCATTGATATAGATATTCTTGTTGCATATTCACCGACAAAGTCCTCCCACACTCACACCAAGGAAGATCATGTGGCCAGATCTATTGAATAGATCCAACACCTCAAACAGGTTCATGACATCCTTCCACAGGAAAAGTACAAGCACAACATCTACTTCAACAAGGAAAGCGACTCACCAAGGTTCAGATTCAACAAAATTTTCCCCATCTCTCAAGGGAACTTAATGCAATGGGGACCATTGCTTCATAAGCAGGGGATGAATGATCCAAGTGGATCTCAGTGTCCATCCACCCTTTCCATTGAATCAACATTTCAAGCCTATGGTTTTTATAAACCATGATATTCACCCTTTCGATGGGGAATGGAATGTAATGCCATCTTCATTTTTTAATTACAAACAACATGTAAGGATTTACTAGTGGTCTTATGTACATGCTTATAACATAGCATTAATGCATCATATTCCATTAGAACTCCACAGTTAAGCGTGCTCGGGATAGAGTAGTATTGGGATGGGTGATCACATGGGAAGTCCAAGTGTTTTACATGCCTATGTAATTTTATAAACTTAGAATAATTTATCCCACATGCATCATGGAAATTGTTCTCCTCTCACTCTCTCATATATAATTGAGGTGAAGGAGGCCATTTAAGGATGCAATGGAGTGTGATGTAAATATTTTTGTGGATGAAGCATAGCCAACATCTCTTTCTTTTCATAGATAAGCTACCCCATTCTGCTAGTTTGTGTTCTACAATGTTTGTCTATCTTACTCATTAATAGAAGCTGGGTTTCACGATATTCTTTTGTTATCTGCTATATTTTTTTTTGTCTCATTTCATTCTCAGCATAATCTGGATCACAATGTCATGATCCCCTACCCTCCAAAGTAGGGAAATATTTCTCCAAGTCGTGGGCCTTTCTCTCTCAGTGAATTTGGCAACCATTGATGGTCATTATGACACCTTGAATTCACCAATTTATAGTTGCAAAACTATGGCCAAAAATCAAAGATTCCATTGGGATGGAAAAAATACCAATGAAAATGATGAGGTGGCACTGATTTTTTCATCTTCCCTCAAATATTTTTTTCCAAAAGCTTATTTTCCAAAATGTTTTACTTTGAATAAGATATTGTAATACCTTTTTTGAAATCAAATCTAATTGGTTTACTTTTTTGCAAAAGACAAAATCACTTTAGGGTTGGTTCACCTGTCACTTTTCCAAAAGTGACAAGTGTATTGTGATCTAACCCTACCTTCCTCTTCTCTTATAAATGAGGAAGGCTTTTGTATTAAGGGGGACTTGTTGAATATATCAACTAATTTTTTCTAGTTTTTCTCTAGAGTTCTTATTGATTGTACTTACTTGTTCTCTTTCAGTTGTTCAGATTTGAATGCTTTCTAGTTGAGGGTTGAGGTGTAGTAGTAGATGTTATTTATGTTATCTATCTTCATGAGGGATTGATTGACTAGGTATGTATTACTATTTCCTTGTATTTGACTTGCTTGTTTTTATGTACTAACAACTCTTATCTATCTTCTTTATGTGAATGTTTGAGCAGATTTCATGAACGATCCAAGCATATAATCCATAGTTAGTTTCCATGAGGTCTACATTTCCCTTAGGAAAACCCCCAAATTATCCTTCTTTGTTGGTTATAGCCATCTTGTTTCTTTTCTTCTCTTCTTCTTTTTCTAGCTTCCATTTTATGTGTTTGTGTTGTTGTCATGATTAAGAAAATTGTGTTAAGTACCTGAATAGATCTTCAAATAAATCTTAAAATAATCCCTTAATATAAACAACAATGCACCAAACCATTCACCAAATACTGAACACAAGAAATAGTCAAAACCCTTGAGGTAGGGTAATACCATATATTAATCCTTAAGGAAGGATAACACTCCTTAATCAATGCTTGATACATTCACAATATTCTTCACTATGATCGAATACAATGCTTACACTTCTTTATATAGAATTCTCTATCTTTTAGGAACATTCTAGAGAAGGAATCTTCTAGAAAGTCTATTTATTATATCTAACTACCATAGTGGGTCTTATTTAATAATATAGTGGACCTATTCCACCTTACATTGAATGGCCTCCACTAATAATACATAACCACATTCCCATTGGGTACCTCCCTAGGTATACTACATTCCATCCCCCTTCACAGGTTTCGTCCTCGAAACACAGGAATAAACCATATAATATGAGAGGCTAAGCAATGTAGCCAACTGGTGCCAAGTATGACCATCCATATATCCTAATGGAGGAAAAACATTTTCCAACTATTTCCTTGCCACCCTGATCTTGATCTACATCATTCTTATGTTTCCATTGGATTGTTTCACTAGCCCGATGCCTTCCTGCAATGTTGGTAGTCGTCCATGCACCTCTTTATTAGTTTTATTCCTGGTTACATGTTGGTTCACAAGTGTGATGATGCTCACACCCTTGCCTTGATGATTGTTGTTTCTTTATATGGTGTGGATGGAGATATACAACAATTGTAGTAATTTGTCCTTTTTTCTTCAATTATGCCACATGATGTGCCTTTGAGTCAATGATATCCTTGAATTTTTTATTGTATCCTTTTTGTGGCTTTGCTTCATCTCCTTTTGTGGACTATGCCTCTGATTCAAATTTAGACTCTACAATAACTTCTTTGATTTCCCCCATAGGCCCTTCTTATTTACTAAGAGACACATCCTGCAATATAATTTTCTTTTTCTTGTACCAAAGCTTTAGAAACTTCTTTTGCACATTAATATTAATTTTACCAAATGATTCCATCCAAGGATAGCCCTAAACAATATCCACATCAGCCATATCTAGAGCATAAAAATTGAAATGAAACACATATTTATCCATGGTAATCCTAAAATATTTAAATATTTGAACATATTCACCATCAACCTGTGTGATTTGAATGTTCTTTGCAAGAACTTGCAATCTGTTAACAAATTGAACATTGATAAAAATTTGTTGGCAACTAGGGTTAATAGAAGCCATAACTTTTTCTTTGTGAATACAATCATGAACCCGTAATATAGGGTTTCCACATGAAAATAACCCATTGGTGCTTTCCTTATCCTTACTCTTGGATTTAGACCACTTGTCTAATAACAAATTTTCAAATTATTCATTGGAGAGTGCCATCATCTCACTATGGTTAAGTGATTTATACCAAATAGCCGCATCACCTTGTAATTGATAATCTACCCAAATTTTCCAACTCTCTTTCCATTTTGACTTCCTATATTTTATATATTCTTCAATACGAGGGCGATCCTCTGTTCCATTAAAATACATCTTGCTTGGAAGAAATCCGCAACAAAAATTAGGGTTTAAAAAATAAATCACTTCGGAAAATCGTGGTTTTTTCTGGAAAAACCCTAAAAATGATCGAACTTAAAATGTTGATAACTTCACTTACCGGACTTTGTTTCAACTAATATTTTTTAAAATTGGGTATTTTTCCAAGAGGAATCCAAATATTCAATTTTTTTCCACAAATTCTGAGTAGAAAGTTTCAAAATTGAGTTTGAAGTGTGTCGCCCCCTTTTTTCCCTTAAAAAAAAACTGCAAAAAGAACCAAAAATTACTTCCCTTATTTGGTTGAAGAAAGTGCTCTAATACCAATTGCTAGGTACCTGAATAGATCTACAAATAAATATTAAAACAAACCATTAATATCAACAACAATACACCAAACCATTCACCAAATACTGAACATAAGAAATAGTCAAAACCCTTGAGGTAGGGTAACACCATATATTAATCCTTAAGGAAGGATAACACTCCTCAATAAATGCTTGATACATTCACAATATTATTCACTATGCTCCAATATATTGCTTACACTTCTTTATATAGCATTCTCTATCTTATAGGAACATTCTAGAGAATGAAACTTCTAGAAAATCTATTTATTATATCTAACTACCATAGTGGGCCTTATTTAATAATATAGTGGACCTAGTCCACCTTACATTGAATGGACTCCACTAATAATACATAACCACATTCCCATTGGGTACCTCCCTAGGTATACTACAAATTGACCATTTTGGTTGGTTTACCCTTCTAGGACAACCTTCTTAGTTGGTTGTTTTATACTTGTAAATTTCAATTATATGTTCTCTTTATTTTTATTTTTGTTATAAAATTGTTGGGCCCGTGATATGATTAATTTAATGACATTAATTAGATCCTTTTTGGACGAATATGTATATGTGTTTTCCTATTTTGAAGAGATTTTGAAGAGATTTTGAGTTAAATCATTGTGATTCATACCAGGTATGCATGATTCATGTTTTATGATGATTTTGAGTGTATTTTAGCATGTTTTAATGATTTCAGGAAACTAATTTGTGTTATGTGTGTCACGGGGAAAAATCGCAATACGTTTTTTCATCCGACACTCTGTCTGGTACTCCATCTGGCACTCCGTCTGGCACTATGTCCTGCACTAAGGCAATTTGGCGGTTATCATATCGGCGGCCAACGATGGGAAAATCAGAGACATGGGTTTTTCTTATGCTCGTGGCCTCCAACTACTAAGCTTCTGACAACTTGATTTGGGTTGTTATGTTGGGTGATTATTGGCTCGCCTTGTTTCTAGAAGCCACCAACAGTTAGAATGCATTGAATTTGATTTGTTGATTTTAGAGAAGTTCGACCCTTCTAGTGGTCGACCTCTCAGTTTGTAAACCTATAAATACCACCTCAGTGGTCAGACAATTTTTAATAAGTAGAAGTTAGAGAGAAAAAGAGAGTTCAACTCTGTTTTGCTATTTTTCAGATACATTTTGCTAAAACTGTGTAAAGACTGCATTTTTTATTTTAATGTTGAATTTGTTTTGTTCAGCTCGTGGTTCGCCTTTGAAGAGTAGCCACGACTTGCTAGGGGAGCCACTAGAAGTATAGGTGAATATCTAATTAGTTTTCTTGTGAATTGAATAGTGTAGTCGTTAATTTATTTATTTCCTGTACATGAATTTTCATTATGCTTCTTTACTGTATAAATTGTTGCTTATGATTTAATTGTTTTAGTTCAGTTTTGCAGGTTATTATTGAGGCTAGTGTTAATATGCAATGAATTTTTGATTAGTAGGAGCTAGCTTGCAAGCTTAGATAATAACCCTTGTGTGTAATTAGATTATAGTTAGATTCTCTATATATGCCGAAATAGAATTTAAAACAAAGTTTTTAGTTTATGGTTTCTTTGACAAGTTTCGGTGGATGGATAGTTGTTAGTTTTAGTTTCCATTTTCAGTTTATTTATCTAATTGCTACTTAGTTTTGCTTATCTAAATTTTCATTTAGTTTTCTCATTAAATTTCTTATCATATGTTGAAATAGGAATAGAATTTAATTTATGTTTTATGAGTATTTCCTCTTTTGCAATTTGAATTGTTAAAATAGAACTAGTTTAGATTACTCTATGCAATTTTCCTTTTTAGATTTAGGATGCAATTTTAAAGTTGATTATCAAGTTTAGTTTTCAATTATGAATCTAAGTGGTATAAATTTGCTTAATTAGCATACAATGCAATTGAATTACATAGAATAGTGTTCTTCATATTGTTGATGACTAATGCATAATTGATGATTCACATGGATATGCAGGATAGTTGATGTTGCTTCTATAATGGATAAGTTCTCACTAGATTGTCTAATTCATACTTTTCACTTTGTTATCGAAGTAAATATTGAGTTTATCCCTCTTGAGTTATCGTTAATTGTTAAGTGCCATCGTGATATCATAAGACACTGGAGACATAACCATCAACGCTATATTTGAGTTTTCTTGCTTTCATAGATTAGAAGACAGTTCCCTTGCTTTTGTAGATTAGGTAGTCTTCTTGTTTTGGTAGACTAAAGAATATTTTTCTTATCATAGATTAAACAATAGTTGTTAATTACTTTTATTGTCATGATGCTTTGAATTTAGAAGATTAATATATCCTTTTATAAATTAGAAGTAGTTGTGAAATTTAAATTAAGAATAGAGTTCACTTGCTTATTAGCTTGATTAGTTGCTTATTGAGTCATTCTGATTAGTTTACTTGCTGTAAAAGTTATCATAGGTTAGTTAGTTGTTTGCTTGCTTGTTTACTTGCTTTAATAGGGTAGTTTCTTTCTTTTCTATTTTTCTTTGATAGGGTAGTTGCTTGTCTATTTACTTGCTTTAATAGGATAGTTTCTTATCAAATTTGAGTAGGTTAATTAAAGTAGTTTGATGTTTCTCATTAGATAGATAGATAGTTTGCTTTTTCTTATTGTCATGATTAAGTTAATTTTATTTAAGTAGGGTTTTCATTTACTTTCTTAGAACTATCCATCAATCCTTTGTTCAAAGATTACTTAGGGTAAATAGTTTAAGTTTCTTAGTGGGGTTTGATCATTAATAGCCTTTGCTTGAATAGATTAGTTTTTAGATAGACCATTTCCTTAGTTAGACTATAATACCTCTAGCCTTTCTACCTTGGCACATATAGTGCTACAACTCTAAGTTTACTTACCCCGGGTTGAAAATTTAATTGAGGGTTTTAAGTGTTTTTTAGTGCATATAGAACACCCATCATTTTTGGCATCGTTGTCGAGGAGTTGTATCAAGGTAGGAAATAGTTAGGAAATAGTTAGATCATTTCTAGACCTTAACATTATATTGGTGGAGGGGGGATTTTAAGACGAGAGGTAAGAACCTGTGCATCTGCTATTGCAGGATCCCCCAAACCCAATGGTAGTTTTTCTTCTTCTTTTTTTTTCTTTCATGAATAGACCTAGGGATCCAAAAGGTAGATACATTAAATCCAAATCAGAACTTTCAACCAAGGTTTTCTGACCTTTTTGGGGGAAGGAACATTCCACTTATAAACTCCACAGATCGATAATGGAAAACAAGAACTAGCTCAATCCAAAGAGCTAAAGTAGTCTCTGAAGAGGCTAAGATAGGGAGCACTATAGAATAGAAAATTGGAGCATCAGTAATAGTGGAACAAGAAGCAAGACCACTCAAGCCTTCTACAGAACCAAACAACAAAGCCTTTGTTTTTACACCACCACCAGGAGATCCTAACTTTGAATACATCATAGACCTTGAACAGGTGAATATTTGTTTTGGTAGTTCAGACAACACAATTATCTCTCAAACTGACACAGAAACTTTGACACCAATAATATCAACCGGCTCAAGTAGAGTCCCAGACATCCAATCAGTAGGAAGACCTTTCCATCAAAGGGAAACCTTGTTTTCTTCAAATATAAAACCACCTAGGTACTCTCTTTTTGGAAACCAAACCATTATGGATAATCAAGAGGGTCACAACAATGTAAGACACGAGGAGGAAGAAGAAGTTGGAAACCAAACCAAAACTACCTTCAGGTTTCCAATTTTAGACACCACACCAAATGTCAATATGAAAAATATTACCCTCTCATCACTACCCACCTTTTATGATAAAAGAAGTGAAGATCCAGATACCTTCCTATTTGAATTCGACATCCTGTGTAGAAGCTACAACTACTTACAAGATGCCCAAAAACTAAACCTCTTTCCTGGCACCCTCAAGGACTCTTCACTAAGATGGTTCATGGGGTTGGGAGAATCCAATATTAGGTATTGGGAAGCCATGAAAGATATATTTATTAAGAAGTACCAAGACTACTGCAAGACCAAAGAATCTCATAATGATATTTTCAAAATCCAACAATTAGAAGATGAGAATCTCAAGGACTATATGGAATGGTTTTCATACATCTCCCAGAAATCAAAATACCATGACCTCCCAGAGAATGCAGTTAGGGATATTTTTCTTAAGGGAATTTCAGAAGAATACCTAGAGATGCTTAACCTGATGGCATTAGGTGACATCTCTCATAAACTATTTGTTGAAATATGTGAAATGTGTAAGAATTACTCAAGGAGTAGATCTAAAACATGAAAGAATGTACAGGCCCCTTATAACAAAAACTTAAAACTAGTTAGTTTAGGTGTGTTGACGAGCGAAATTGACCGCTTATCAATTGGAAGAGTGAATCTGGTCCTGGGTTGTCTAATTAACCCAAGTCTTTTGGATTAATTCACTCTAACGGGTTTAATGGCTCTGTTGGCCAATCTAAAGTCCTAAGGGAAGCGAAAAATAACTAAAAGAAATGCAATTAATTACTAAATAATAATCACTGAAATATATATGTACATCTAATATATATTTACAGTTTATCTAATTAATACTTGTATAATAGTTCTATTTATCATATATACAACATATACAAATAATGAGTTTTAATCTGAACTCATATAAAATCAAATGTTTAATGATTCTTTTGATGAAAGTAATAAAGAAAGCGAAAATACTATTTGTTTTTTGGTTTGTTTTCTTGTTTGTGTGCATCCATAAAATCAAATATTAAACTACTTAATTAAACAAAAAGATATAGATAGTGAAAATTATACTATATATAAAAACTTCTATAATAAGCAAGAAAATGAAATAAAAGAACAGACTAACCTATTAATGCATCCAACATCTGTACAATAGAGAATATCCAGCCACCTTATCTGAGAAGTAAACCTACAATGAATCTTAAGATTTCTCCGAATAAATGCGAAACAATATGTTGGAAACTAAGTTTTGATAACATAACATATAATGGAGATAGTCACAGTGATCTTGTGATTTACAGTAACTACAGTGAGATAAATCTTGCTGTAAGAACTTGTATTTAAACATTCAATAGAAAATTAGAGATAAATCTCGTAATTTGAATTGAATCGATGATCACCCTATATTGTATCTGAAACATGACATATGGACAGCATGTAAAAATGAATTATCTCAACTCATAATAAATAATGAAGACAAAAGCAATCACCATCTATTATCACATCGAAATAAATAGAACTTAAACTAAGACATCATACACAAAAGCTAAAGTTGTAATATGCATTATGTTCCATTTAAGTCTGTGTGTAATTGTCCATACTCCATCCCCAGGCAAAGATGCCTCTGTTTACAAAATGATAGGTTTATAAAGGCCTCAGGAAAGATAACTGTTTATGTTCCTGAGATCAAATATTTATTTCAAAAATAAAGGGGGATGCAACCACCCTGATCCTACTAAATCCTAAAAAACTAACAACAGTTCATTTCTGTTCATTCAAAATACATCTTAGATATGACTGGGAGGTCTTAAGAGTGCCTCGGATCAATTTTGAAATCATGGACCCCTGAATATATTGAAAGATAAAGGAGAATAGAAAGATTTCAGATATGTTTTCTGTCATTAATTTACACAATTCGAATTAACATAACTAGCTACAGAATCTTGCGATTCTGTAGCTAGTTATCATAGTAAATGAAATCTCATTTTATTTAATGAATAAAACAAACTAATTTAATAATGAAATATAGCTTTTTCAACAAACCAAACAATCTAACTTAAGAATGAAAACAAACATGTTATTAATTTAAGAGATCATACCTCTAACCATGAAATCAGATCGTATCATGAAACCTTGGAATTTACAATGGCTGTAGCAGCCTCAACATTTTTAAATATCACACAACCTGTGGTCTTCATACATTTTTCCTTGCCTTGAATAAATGACTCAAGCCTCAATTTTTCGCTCGTTAAAACATCGACATGATCTTTTAAAACCTTGACCCGTGACTATAGAATTGGGATATGAGTATAATATCTATCAATCCATGATAGACAGACCTCACACTTTGACTGTGTGGCATTTTTATTAGAAAAAACAAGATTGTGGACTGGAGAGCCCTCCATACGGACAGTAGATTTATTGCAAAGATTGACACCAGGAAACTCTGGATTGTCTTTCAAACAGGGAGGTAAATTATCGACAAAGTTATAGGGTCAGTCAGGGTGTGGCTCGAATGACAAAGGGTCTTCCTATGCAAGGAATTTGTCAATTTTAGAGTCTGATCTTTTGTTAACCTTGATCATGTTGATCGTGTTTGCATGAGAATTTGTCTTATTATGAAGACTCCTCGATATCAATCTTCCAGTGCTTTTGTTCTTAAAATTTATATCAAAACTGCTTTTAGATTTCTTCCCTGTAGGTTTCTTTAAGTTTTTAACACAGTCAGTTGGATGTGTGATCTGCTGACGGACCTATTGAATGACCTTGGGATCGATAAAGGTTTCATTATTAGGGGAAGAGACATGAGTCTGGGGAGGTGAGAGAGATGTCGTCAGGTTGACAAGGGTCTCCTCAACCACGAGTTTATCTACCTCACCCATATCATGGTTACCATAGCCATTTCAGGTTATAAACGAATCCCAGCTGTCATTCTGTGACTCTAATTGATGTATGAGCAGGATTTTAACTAGGCCGTGATGAAAAAGGCTAGAGTCTGACTGGTATTTCTTGTATCTTTTCCCCATTTTATAAAGACTCTTGAGTAAGTAATATGGCATATTCAAAGGGAAACCCATAAAACTCATAAGCAGGCATAAATGGTACAAAAATACAAGCCTAAAACGCCCCTCACATGTAACAAATTGTTTTACCACAGCGAGAAAATCATGCCACCGATATTTTAGGAATGAAATGGGCATACCTTTATCACAGCTTGTTATTTTCTGAGATGTAAACAGCAGGGTCCAAGGAACTTCTTCCACTTTTGAGTTTTTAAACCATTTTTTACCGTTCGCTGGTAACCCTGTGGCTTGACTCAGGAACTCCTCGGTAACCTCCAGTTTCACATCACCAACTTTCTCTCTACAACCATCAAAGGAGAAGGAGAATTCTTGGGCAACCTATAAATTGAAACCATGAAACTTCCTAATGAAAATGAGCCAGCCACTTCTCTCCAAATCTTCTCTGGCATCGTCGTATGAGAGCAGGGTTTGGACACTGTTTGATTCAATTCTCATGACAAGAGCCATACTAGATGGGAGGGTAATCAAACAAGCACATCATACAGGGAGGGTTTGTAAAAACAAAATAGAGCCATAACCCCAATCCCAACAATGAACGTTGTAAAGACTCATACGATGGGATGGACGTTTAATTGAAATGTGTGCGAAGAAGGTTTGCGAAGCCCAAGGCCATCCTTAGAAATGATGATAGTCTGCAAATCGTATGCCACCTCTTCATTTAGTACGATCTAGGATCAAAGCATTAAAATGAAAATAAGTGCACGCATCGTGGGTTTGATCACAAAGTTTGGGTAAGTCAAAAATCAAAAAATCAAAAGTTTTGTAAAATAAACGTAGTAAAGAATCAAACCAAAACCATACAAAAAATCAAATCATGGGGGTCCTTTGCCCATAAAACCATCAATCTCTTAAGCATGCTTGGAATTAAAAGGATCAAAAAAAGAGAGTAACATCTTCATGGCAAGGAATCAAAACTCCATAATAAACTATATGAACAATTTGACTTCAATGAAATTTTAAAACATAATGGTAATCATAGTCGCAAGTTTTCATGCTTTCAATCATGAAAACAAAGCATGAATAGACAATAGGGAAAAGCAACAACTTACAAATGTTGTTTTGGAAACAGCTCATGAAGAGTGATAAAAATTCATGACCCTAGTTAGGCAGCTATACAGATCGTTTAATTGACATAAAAAGGTAAGAAAATCATTGGGCTGCCAACAAGGTGGTATCACAAGAGCAGAGATAGGGAACCTTTTAGAGAAATTAAAAACATATATCTTAAGCACAATAGGTTCCCAGTTGGACACCCTAAAGATTAAAAATAAATAGGAGGAGGAAAATGCAGCAATGAGCATATATTTCCTAAGATGCAGGAGGAAGCATTCCTCAAGGAAATGCCCATTAGATAGAATTTTAGTTTGTGGCTTTTTCACAGAAGACCATTCAACTGAGAAATGTCCATCATTTCCCGATTTCTTAACCATCTACAGGAGTGGGGATCCTAGGGAATCCTCTTATGCACCTAGGAGGCCATGGAAGCCTAGGAACTAGCCTACATACCTAGATCTACAACCTCAAGTTCCACCCTATTATCAACAACCACAACAATGGAACTCACCAAGCTAGCAGAACTGGTCTACTCAGTACCAACATCCTTGGCTTCAAGGATGGAGAGGAGGACATAACCAAGGAAACCATCAAGCTCCACCTGTCCCTATGTCCAACCATCCTTACCTTCAGTTTCCACCGAACACTCCATATCTTCTTCTAGGTTTTGTTCCACCACCTTTACCTCCTATTCCAGAAAAAACAACCACAAAAATATCATAATGTAAGCTCCCCAAGACTGACATTATTACCATCACAACCAATGCCCAATCCCAATAATAAGCCCACTCAACCTCTTCACAATGTTGAGATGCAGACCTTCCCAACATATGTTATTACTCATGTTCCATAACAGGAGATCCAACTAATATCGGGAAAAGTTCTAGATAGGCAGAGACCTTTAGTAGTCATGTAGGAAGAAGAAGAAGAGGAAACCACCAAACAACCTATGGATGACACTAGGTGTGAAGATGTTATTAGTCCTAAGGACCAAGAACCCAAGCTTCCCCAAAATGAACCTTCACAAAGTACGAAGACCCCTCCTTATCCAGAAAGATTGGTAATCGAGAAACCTACCACCCAACCGGAATTTGACATCTTGAATAAATTAAAGAATATTTGTGTCAAGATTCCCTTTCTACAAGCCATTAAGGATATTCCAATCTACAGTAAGGTGGTCAAAGAATTATGTGTTAAGAAGCCAAGGAGGAAGAAGAAGGACCCTCCTATAGTACATTTGATAGAAGAACTTTCTGAGTACATATCAGAGCAGCCTAAGAGAGCAAAATATGGGAACCCAGGAAACCCCATAGTGACCATAACTATTAATGAGGTCTCCATTGGAAACACTCTCATAGACCTAGGGGCAACCATCAATGTTATGACCGCTACCACCTTGGAGAAACTACAGTTAAAACCTCTTCTTAGACCTACCCCAACCATTTTGGAATTAGAAAATAAGACCAGGGTTATACCTGAAGGTATTTTGGATGATATCATAGTTAATTTAGCCTCATGGGAGTACCCAATAGACTTTCTTGTCATCCACTCAAAGGATCCTACTAAAGGCCATCCCGTCATTTTGGGAAGACCTTGGTTAGCCACAACAAATGCATTTATTGGTTGTAGAGAGGGAGAAATGACCATCTCAAATGGACTATCTATCCAGAAGCTCACTATATACCCTCCAGCCCAACCTATCATGGAGAATATATGGTGGCTTGAATGTCCATATGAGAATGAGGACTGGGAATAACTTGTATTTCCAAGTGACCATTCCTACGCACTTCAAGAGAACACAACAAAAAATGTGCTAAACCAGTTCATTTATGTTATCACATGTGTTGATTTTCCACAATCTTTTCCCCAATTTGAGTATATGTTTGGGGAATAATTTTAGGAACAGTTGGACCCATCCATTTTGTCTTCGACATTTTTTTATCTTCGAGATAGATGAGTCTGCCATGTCTTATACTATGCCTTACGAGATTAGTCCAGGGAAATTTTTACATATAAACTTCAGGCTAGATGCAGACCAACAAAAATAGCTAGTAAGTATCCTTAAAGAAAAATCAGAAGCATTCACCTGGGAATACACTGACATGAAGGGAATACACCCTGACACATGCATCCATCATATATACACCCAGGGGGAAGTAACACATGTTAGGAAACCACGGAGAAGGATGAACCCAACACTCAAGGATATAGTCAAGGAGAAGATCCAAAAGTTATTAAATTTTGGATTTATTTACCCCATATCGACAATAAGTGGGTATCCCCGCTTGTAGTGGTTCCAAAGAAAGTGACTGGGAAATGGAGAATTTGTGTTGATTTCCAAGAACTCAACAAAACCGCTTTAAAGGATTACTTTACTCTTCCTTTCATCGACCAAGTGTTGGATACCTTGTCTGGAAAGAAGTATTTCTCCTTTTTAGATGGGTACAGTAGGTACAATCAAATTCTCATAGAACCTGAGGACCAGGACAAGACCACCTTTACTTGTCCTTGGGGAACCTATTCCTATAGGGTCTTACCATTTGGATTATGTAATGCTCCTGACACATTTCAACGAGAAGTACTAGGGATATTTACTGATCTTATTCATGATTGTGTGGAGGTCTACATGGATGACTTCACAGTTTATGGTAACACTTACCAGGAAGCCTTAGATAACTTATAAAAGGTCCTTATCAGATGCCAAGAAATGAAACTGTCTCTAAGCCATGAAAAATGTAAAATGTTGTTAACTGAAGGAGTGGTTCTAGGACATCATGTTTCATCTAAAGGGATAAAAGTTGATCCTGCAAAGATTGAGGTCATCATCAAACTTCCACCCCCCAAGACTCAGAAAGAGGAGTTGTGATAGTTTTCAAAGGATAAGAAGACCTACGTCAGTTGACAAAATTCCCTTACATACCCAATTTATGATAGAACCTTTCGAAAAATGGGCCCTTGAATTTGTAGGACCAATTTTTCCCATGTCTCATAAGAAAAACTATACTTTGTTTTGTATAGATTATGTCACCAATTGGGTAGAGGAAAAATCCCTATTTAGGGCTACAAAAAAATCTATTGTCGAATTCATTTATGAAGGCATCTTTACCCTCTTTGGTGTCCCTCATGAAATTGTTACAGACTAAGGCACTCAATTCACTTCCAAGCTAATGATAGAGCTAATAGAGAAATATGTGATTAAACACTGTAAATATTCTCCATACCACCCACAAGCTAATGGTAAGGTAGAATCTACAAACAAAGTTTTGGAAGCTATCTTAACCAAGACTGTTAAATTACATCACTGGGATTGGGCTGATAGGATTCTAGAGGCTTTGTGGGCATATCGAACCACCTGGAGAAACACCACCAGACATACCCCTTATGAGCTAGTATACAGGAAACAAGTACTTCTACCAATAAAATTCCAAGTAAGGACCTTCCGTATTACCGTAGAATTGGGATTAAACTTAGATGAGGCTCATCAACAATGAACCCTACAATTGAATGAGTTGGATGAGATCAGGCAAGATGCCATCCAACAAACAATGTTAGTCCAAAACAAGAGGAGCAAGTGGCATGACAAGTTTATTAAGAAGAAACACTTCCAACTTAGTGATTGGGATTTGTTGTTTGATTCCCGATTTAAAACCTTCAAAGGCAAACTCACCACCCAGTGGTTGGGTCCTTATGAGGTAGTCATTGTATATGACAATGGAGCTGTGAAAATCAAAAAAATTGACGATGGACAAGTCTCCTTTGTAGTAAATGGACATCGACTCAAATTTTATCATAAGCCCATTTCTAAGGAAATTTTTCTACAAGTCATGTCAACTAACAAGGCATTGGCCTTAGCATATGGGGAAGTTCCCCCTTGTTCTTGAATGTTTTCTGAATTTTCTACTGTACAGATGTAAATAATTTTAAATTTTGTTGATAAGCAATTCTAGAGACTTCTATAGGTATTTATCTCACCAGGAGTAGACAGTTCAAGGAAATATAAAAGAAGGATTTTTCTTCAAAATATTGTTATGCTTGAACCTTGTTGTTTGTCAAGCATCAAATGAATAATGACTTGTTGTAGTTAGCCATGTTTTTGCAAAGATTTTCATCTTCTTGTTCTTAAGGCATTTTAAAAAGCAGTTGCTCTTGAAAATATTCACCACTATATAAGGAAGTGATATCGTAACCATCAAGCTTAGAGGTCTCTCATACAATTTTCCCAAGAAACATGAGTAAGTGAGTAAAGTATCTTTATTAAAACATAACAAGGAGGTATGATTAGTGGTTAGTCATGGAAACATCACAATAACTTGCAAAATAAGAATGTGAGTTGATCCTAGAGATACCTTTATGTTCTTTCTCAATGGTACCATCCATGACACACTAAATAACTTGATTATATCATATCTTTAGATAGGCCACGTCCGCTTAAGTACCCCTTACATCAGGACAATCACTAAGTAAAATAACGGAAAGTCATCCTCTAACATAAATACCATCCCAATTGACAAAGAAAGAAAGAAAAGTTGTTTTCAGAGTTGTCCCCCCATCTTATTGCATAAAGCAATCCTATACAAAAATCTTAAAAGATGGAGGGCTAGTCTCTGAGGGTGTAAGAGGATAACCTGCCGGGATACTGAACAGGTCTGCTGGCAGTGGGTACCAGCCTGTGGTATGACTAGGTAAACTCGCCAGAGTACTGAACAAGCTTGCTGGCAGCGGGGCATTCTACCTAGCAAGGATGGTAATCTGACAAAAATAAATAATAAATTTAAACTTGTCCTAATGTACGTCATTACTTGTAGACAAAGTTGACATGAAGTATGTATGGTTAAGTTAAGGTTAATGAACTCCATAAAATTTTCCACTGGCAACCAAATTTGAGACTATCTTGAAACTCTGTTGCCTACCTCTTATTATCTATATGTAGGATGTTCTATCCTATAGGTGGGGCCATCTTCTAACCATCTCATCAGACCAATCTGTGAAATTTATCTCTACACTTAACAAGCTGTAAATCTTTGGCTATTGGGAGAACTGACTAGTTTCCTATATTTTTTATTGTGAGGTGTCACAATATTTATGTGTGGGGGAGGGGTTCATGAGTTGACAAATGATAACATTGCCTAGAAGAAGTAAATATTTGTGAAAATTTATGTGTATTGTTTCATGATATTGTTTATTACATCAACAATCATTTTATTTCTTCGAAATGCTAATTTCCTGTGTGTTATAAATTACTGTACATATCCTTAACAAACCACTTTATTGGTTTATTTTTGTTATAGTTTGTTCATTGAAGAATAGAAATTATTTGCCTTATGCGAGTGGATTGAGTAAGCATGGTGGAAAAAATCGACAATAATAGAACACTCTACATCTTCTCTTAATCACTGTGACTGTTAAAACCATTCCAAGATTGCAGGCTATCCATTATAGGAGGTAAAAATGCATTTCGCACAGAGGTGCCATATGGAGTGTCATATGAAGTGTCATATGAGGTGTTGTATCAAGTGTCGTATCAAGTGTTGAATGAAGTGCCATATGAAAATATACACCAGTAACTGTCCACAATTTCAGGTAACCAAGAATTAATGGCATTTAATTGAATTAGTTCATGGCAATCAAGATTGAATGATGCAAACCTTAGAAATTTTCATGATCAAATTTCCAAGTCAAAATACTTGGACATTGATCTAACTTCACATCATTATGATTTCCCCCCAAAAAACATGCCTTCAAATTCGAATTCGCTCACACATGGAAACTCGTGTGTGCATGTGTGCAACCAATTCCACCCTAGGCGCATTCAAAAATGAAATTGGGTTATCCCATTATTCTAATTCACCTCTTCTCATTTCAATTCACCTCTACCATTTTCATTCACCCCTATTTTAAAACGTGCTCAGCCTCTGTTCATTTTATCCCTCTGTTCAAATTGTGCTCGGCCTCTGTTCAAATCGTGCCATTCCTTAGCCCGATCACACCCCTTTCTCTATGAAATTCACCCTATTTACATTTCTTCACACCATCACGATGCCCAAATGGTATGAACCATATTCCTACATAGACCTCTTCATCATCCCTGAGTTTGCATAGTGCAAGGAATTATTTTTGTGCACAGGCTGGGGGGCATTTTTGTCTCACTTGTAGGGCCACGATGATGGCATCTCAATGAAATTTTCCCTCAGTTTTTATGGGAATATAGCACATGTGGGGTCTCTCACGTTTGGGGTCTCAGAGTAATTCATAGCTATAGCCACAAATCTTCCACAAGTGGGAGATATATGGTTTAAAAACCACTAGCTGCCGTGATCAAGCTATAACAGGCTTTTTAAGCCAGAATTTCAGAACATCTCAGGAGCTAAAGGATACTCCAAGGAGTGGATAAAAGAGGAGCTAATCAACCCTCTCATAGTCATCACTAGGCTGATCACATGTGAAGCTAGATATTCCACCTTTAAAGCCTGTCACCTTTGATTGTTAGCTCACTTTCAGTTCAATAAACCATTGAATTTTCCCTTCTACTTTCTAAAGAGATTGGAGAAGATGTCCTCTCAAATAAGGAAGAATGTAACCAACCCCCACAATAGCCTCTTTCACCATGGCCTTATCAAACTCCTTGTTCTAGCCAAAGTGGAAAAATGGGGGCAAACTTGGGATGAGTTCATTTACCAATTTGCAAACCCTCACTTGACAATTAAGACTAGAAAAAAGACACTTGGTCTAAGGACTATTTCTCCATCCAAGCCCCACTCTCCAAGGACTCCAAACCCTTATGTACAAGCCATTTCATTACTGGAACAAAAATCCAAGAAGCTTGTTGATATCCTTGCATCCTCATCGGGAAAAAAGACCAAGAAGCCTACTGATAATTTGCATATGCCTTCAATATCTCTTGATCCTACACCCAAAAAGCTACAACAAGTGATTCAACAAGACTTTCCTACAGTTCCCACAAATAGGAGAGGAGCGAATCGATTTGATAGAGGACCATTTCAAAAGAGTACCCGGAGAAAAAGAGGAAATCCTTATGCAAAACCCTTGACTACTTCGAACCCTATCCAAGTATCCTCTAATCTCGAGATTCCTCACAAAAGACTTAGGGATGTATCCGTAAATGAATTGAAGCCTCAAAGAAAGACAAAATCTGAACCTACTTCTCCTCATCAACCCCCTATTACTCCTACCTCACAGATGCCTACCCCAGATCTTAAGACCAATATACATTCTACATATTTCAAAGGATATAATCCCTCCTTCGAGATATATGATCCTGCTCTAGCCATGGAGAAATTACAACAAGAGAATTTTCAGCTGCTGCAACAATTGGAAGATAGGAAGACTATGGACATGCATCTTCACCATGATAATGCATTCCTCCAAGAAAAGGTGAATTCCCTTCAAAGGTTGGTTGACAAGATGACCAAAGCCAACTGCAACCTTAGGGCACAATTGAAGAAACACAAGAGACATAAGACAAAATCTTCATGGCAAGAAGGAGAAGATTCTAAAGTTGATTCTCCTCAGCAAGCTTAGTCATGAGGGGCAATTCCTTTTTGTTTGCAGAGGGACCTACAAAATATTAGGTGTGGGGGTAATGTTGGGCCAATGATATGATTAATTTAATGACGTTAATTAGATCCTTTTTGGCTGAATATGTATATGCGCTTTCCTGTTTTGAAGAGATTTTGTGTTAAATCGCTATGATTCATACCAGGTATGCATGATTCATGTTTTATGATGGTTTTGAGTGTAATTCATCATGTTTTAATGATTTCAGGAAACTAATTCATGTTTTTTGTGTCATAGGGAAAATCGCAGCTTGTTTTTGCATCTGACACTCCATCCGGTACTCCATCTGACACTGAGTCTGGTACTCCATCTAGCACTCTATCATGCACTAAAACCATGGGAGATTTGGTGGTTATCATATCGGCGACCAGAGATGGGAGAATCAGAGACATGGGTTTTGCATGTGCTTGTGGCCTCCAACTAATGAGCTTCTGACAACTCGATTTGGGTTTTTATGTTGGGCAATTATTGGCTCACCTTGTTTCTAGAAGCCACCAACAGTTAGGACGCATTGAATGTGATTTGTTGTTTTTAGAGAAGGTCAACCCTTCCAGTGGTCAAACTCTTAGTTTGTAAACCTATAAATACCACCTCAGTGACCAGACAATTGTTAAGAAGTAGAAGTTAGAGACAAAAAGACAGTTCATCTTTATTTTGCTATTTTTCAGATACATTTTGCTAAAACTGTGTAAAGACTGTGTTTTTTATTTTAATGTTGAATTTGTGTTGTTGAGCTCATGTTTTTCCTTTGAAGAGTATCCATGACTTGTTGGGGGGCCCACCAGTAGTCTGGTTGAATATCTAATTAGTTTTCTTGTGAATTGAATAGTGTAGTCGTCAATTTATTTATTTCCTGTACATGAATTTTCATTATGCTTCTTTACTGTATAAATTGTTGTTTATGATTTAATTGTTTTAGTTAATTTTTGCAGGTTATTATGGAGGCTAGTGTTAATATGCAATGACTTTTTTATTAGTAGGAGCTAGCTTGAAAGCTTAGATACTAACCCCTGTGTGTAATTAGATGACAGTTAGATTCTCTATATATGCTGAAATAGGATTTAAAACAAATTTTTTAGTTTATGGTTTCTTTGACAAGTTTCAGTGGATGGATAGTTGTTAGTTTTAGTTTCCATTTTCGGTTTATTTATCTAATTGCTACTTAGTTTTTCTTATCTAAATTGTCATTTGGTTTGCTCATTAAATTTCTTATCATATGTTGAAATAGGAATATAATTTAATTTATGTTTTATGAGTATTTCCTCTTTTGCAATTTGAATTGTTAAAATAGAACTAGTTTAGTTTACTCTATGCAATTTCCCTTTTTAGATTTAGGATGCAATTTTAAAGTTGATTATCAAGTTTGGTTTTCAATTATGAATCTAAGTAGTATGAATTTTCTTAATTGTCATAGAATGCAATTGAATTACATAGAATAGTGTTCTTCATATTGTTGATGACTAATGCATAATTGATTAATCACATGGATATATAGGATAGGTGATGTTGTTTCTATAAGGGCTAAGTTCTCACTGGATTGTCTAATTCATACTTTTCACTTTGCATCGAAGTCAATGTTGAGTTTATCCCTCTTGAGTTATCGTTAATTGTTAAGTGCCATCGTGATATCATAAGACACCGGAGACATAACCATCAACACTATATTTGAGTTTTCTTGCTTTCATAGATTAGAAGATAGTTTCCTTGCTTTTGTAGATTAGGTAGTCTTCTTGTTTTGGTAGACTAAAGAATAGTTTTCTTATCATAGATTAAAGAATAGTTGTTAATTACTTTTATTGTCATGATGCTTTGAATTTAGTAGATTAAGATTTCCTTTTATAAATTAGAAGTAGTTGTGAAATTTAAATTAAGAATAGAGTTCACTTGCTTATTATCTTGATTAGTTGCTTATTGAGTCATTTTGATTAGTTTACTTATTGTAAAAGTTATCATAGGTTAGTTAGTTGTTTGCTTTCTTGTTTACTTGCTTTAATAGGATAGTTGCTTGCTTGTCTATTTTTCTTTGATAGGGTAGTTGCTTGTCTATTTACTTGCTTTAATAGGATAGTTTCTTATCGAATTTGAGTAGGTTAATTAAAGTAGTTTGTTGTTTCTCATTAGATAGATAGATAGTTTGTTTTTTCTTATTTTCATGATTAAGTCAATTTGATTTAAGTAGGGTTTTCATTTACTTTCTTAGAACTATCCATCGATCCTTTGTTTAAAGATTACTTAGGGTAAATAGTTTAAGTTTCTTAGTAGGGTTTGATCATTAATAGCCTTTTCTTGAATAGATTAGTTTTTAGATAGCCCATTTCCTTAGTTAGACTATACTACCTCTAGTCTTTCTGCCTTGGCACATATAGTTCTACAACTCTAAGTTTACTTACCCTGGGTTGAAAATTTAATTGAGGGTTCTAAGTGTTTTTTAGTGCATATAGAACACCCATCAAAAATGAAGCAAAAATCATTGTTAACCTGCTAGGAACTTAATCGATTTCCCATTCTACTTCACTTAAGTGGTAGGGAACCACTTGATGGCTTGTCCGAGGCAAAGGATCTAGTAGGTTAACAACCAAAAAACTCATGTAAAAATATTTCCCCCACACTCCTAATTTCAATTTTTTTGAGTTTACCTAGTTCTATAAATCTTTCACACACTTCACTATCAATATAACATTAATCCTTAAGATAAAATAATTTTTTTATGCATTTTTTTGTTCACAAATATCAATATTATTTCCTTTGTAATTATCATAATTTAAGTTTACATTAAATAATTTCCATCCCACTAACCAAGGAACCAGTTGAAGCTCCCTTTGCACATGCAAGCTATACAACCCACAAAGGGATTCAACCCCATTCCTTAGGGCCAAGTAGCATAGTTAATTCCAATTATTTTTTCTTGTATTTCTTAAGTGCCATGACACCCAAGTCGAAGACTAAAGGAGATTAAATTTGTGACTAGGTGATGGTTGAGTTTCCCTACCATCATACCTACTGTGGTTAACGTCAAGAACAATAGGTATTAATATCTTGTGTACTATATTTTTGTTTATTTATCACTTTCAAATTGCTTCCCCTAAAGGGGACCTCTCATAAAAACCAAAGAAAAACATCAAAAAACATTAAAACCCAAAAACATTTGAAAACAAAAAGCAGGGACACATTTGACACATTTGTGAAAGCAAGACGTGATCTCACCACATGGATGGCTTGGTATTTTCATTTATGCATTTTTCAATTTCTAGAGCCAAGGAATCCTCATGAGGAACCCCTCGAAAATTTGTCTTTGTATCAATTGAGTGACCTCATTTTTTCAAATTGGTCTTATTGGATAAATCTCAAGGTTCCTATATTTGAATAGCTTAGCGCATATTGAAATACTACACTTATTGGGTAAGCTCAACTAAACTCCCTCAAGGGGGTCTTGAGCCTCTTCCTTTATGCAGGTACCCTTTTTCTATTGAGGCGGCTTTAAGAGCCTAAAATCACTAGTGACGAGAAATGGGATAACCCCTCCTCTAAAATGCATGGGGAACTTGTTTTTTTTACCAAGTGGTGTACGCTATCTCATTCATTTTATACTAGGAAGAAAAATTGCAAGATAAAAGGTGTGAGCCTGATCGGGAGGACCTTCACAATTGTATGGTAGATATGCATGTGATTAACAAGTTTAAAATTTATTATTAAAACATTGTTAAAGTCTCAAACCTTTCATCAATCTTCCCAACATCTTGGTAAACTTTATTTTGTAGCAAACTACATCACTTTACATAGTTGTAGCAACCCACTGAAGGGTTGTAATTGCATTTTCAAATCCCAAATTTCACCCTTTAAAGTTCTAGGACCACTTTCTTAGAAATTTCAAGCAATTATGGGCTTTGGTTCACGTATTACAAGGACCAAACAATTTATTGTTCATAACTTCTGACCATATCAAATGGCATGGTTGTATCTTTCCAAATCCATTCTGACTTATATTTTAGTAATTTTTCATAAGCCATTCTCTGGATAATTATTTTGGACCTCAGTTTACCCCAAGAGCTAGTTTAGAAAATTTTCCTAAGGTCATAAGGAAGTGAACAATTTGTTTGATTTTATTAGTTTGATGGTATGAAATTCAGCAAGATCACTTTCACATTGCTTGTCCACAAAATTCACCCCCATGCCTTTTTTTCCAACTAGGGATCTAAGGGAGGACAAGACCTAGGTTGGGTGGTCCTAAGTGTGATTTTATGCAAGTCCCTCATCTCTCCTTCTTCCCCCTTTCACCGCCTTAGACACAAGACCATCTAAGGTGTGGGTAGTCTCTACCTCGTGTCGAGCTATCAAAGAGGTTGTAGCTAGCTTCATCGTCGGATAGTTGGGATTTATCTCAACAAACGGATTTTACTTATAAAATTATACATAAACCAACTCCTATTTGTATTGAGTTTGGTATCCTAAACCCACTTTAGTTAATATTGACTTAGGTATCCATAAACCGATAGTTATTATGTATTTCATCAATGGATGACCCTTTATGGAGTTGCATAGAAATACACCCACTCTAATTTGTATTTCATCATTTTTCTCTATATAATTATGTTTAGCTTATTGAGGGGTGTCAAGAATAGTGTAATCCTCACATTTGGCTACCAACTCATATTGTGTTATTAATGAACTTGGTTAGGTATTAATGTCATAATTTATTATAATAATAGGGAGTGGTTAAGGATGACTATAATATACCTAAAGTATATTGATTTTATATTTGTAATTAACTTTACTTATTGCCACATCATGACTTATAGTTCTTCACATGCCTTGTAATATACCTTTTTTTTCGACATCCCAAGAAACCCTCTAGGTACTTCCCCTCATTTCGAGGACGGTATGGAAGGCAAACCAACCAGTTTAATTTTTTGAAATCTAACCCGGAGGGACATCAAGTGTTGCACAATACTATATATAGAGATAACCATCCTCGAGACTTGACCTCATGACCTCTTGCTTGTAATTCACGACACTCAACCACTCGAGCTAACCCATCGGGCTAAAACAAATGTTCCTTGTAATATACCTAGAGTATATTACTTTTATATTTTTAATTATCCTAAATAAAAGTATACTTACTATTATAACTAATTCAAAGGAAATCATTCCCACGTGAAAGGTCGCATCCCATTTACTCCATGGTATATATAATTGGTGTCCATTTATCAATGTAATGTGTCATTGAATAACAATTATTTGTCCCTTTAGCAATTTATGGATTCGTCCTTGTTATAATGGATGCTTAGGTGAAGTGACCAAGAGGTTCACTCCATTGACCTCATTAAACTTGTACACATATTCTCATTAAACCCTCTTGGTGTAGCACCCTACTTGAGTTGTGTATAATTACACCACAACTCTCATTTGTAAAATATCATGTTGTGATCTATCTTGATAATTTTGTAGCCTACATGAATTATTCTCTTTAATAAAGTGATTTTTTTTCTTAAGGACAAATATATCTTTGGCATTCTCTATTGTTCATGGGTTAATTTCTCCCTTATGCTAGGTCATTGTCTACCTAGAGCACTTATTGTTCAATACTGCACATTTTTTTAGTGTTTCTTTTCTCCTTGTTTATTATACAATCTTGGGTTTTTTGGTTGGCTACATTTGATCCCATATCCCTCTTATGAATATCAACATTATCAATTAGTTCATTATGGAGATCTTGTAGAGTTTGATGCTTGAGGAGTCTTTGAGGCTTATTGTGACAAGGTTTTGGAGGGTAATTAAGTAATTCATCTTAGGCAGTGGATGTTTCCTCTACATATGGTAGAGGTTTCATGACTGTAAATCTTGGCGCAATTATCTCTTATTTTTTCACTTAATTTTTTTAGATAATGGTGCATGCTCATAAGAGATTAGATAGTTAATGATCAAAGGTTTGTGTTCAATTTATTTTTTAACATGCATACAAGCCAATGGGATATTGGGCGTTCATAATCCATAATAATGACAAAAAAATTCCCTTCCATCTACATCATTGGGGATATAGATATTTCCAAATCCCAACATATGGTTGTTTTTGACTTTTTACTCTTCTACTTTATCAATTATCCATCATGGTTCTACCTTACTGTCATAGATTGACCCAGGTTCAGATTTAACAACTTCCAACAAAAGCTCTTTAAAACTATCAGCCCCTCTGCTAAACCAAAAGGCAATGCAACACACAGAGTATACTGCATAGTTTCACCCGAGATAGCTCTATGGGTGGCTGCAATACTCAGGTGTTTGCAACCTGAGAATGAGTGGAGATATGTGGTTGTATTTTATAATCTTTATCTATTTAGTCTACATCTGATTATAATAATTATTCCATTCATGCATGTGACATCTCAAATCTAACTGGTTACTTCATTCATTTATATAACATTCAACACTTTAACAATAATAGAGACACATACATTCAATCACATAACACAAGTGTTACCGTGGTTCACCCCCTCCTGTGCTAAATCCATAAAGATCTAGCTCTCAAGCTCTTTATTATGGTTCAGTAATATGTCACGTCGTGTGTGTTTAAACTTTACAATCTTGGATCTTACACTCTCAATTGGCTCCTCAATCCCTGCAAGGATGACTAGATCGCACTAGGATCCTCATCCTGTGATCTAACCCTCGGGATTGAGTTTCTCACTACTTATCTAGCTCACCATCTTACTGAATAGTACAGTTCTTACAACTCTCTACCATCCCTCATCCTCTCATCCTCTTCTCTCTTTTCTGCCACACTCTCCTTCTCCTTATTATCCTCTAAGACTACTTATTTATATCCTTGGCTCATCATCCATTACAATACATTGCAAAAACCCTAACCCTAGCATTGTTAGGTCTTCCTTGCATGCATGCCTCGCATGCTTCCCTTGCACGTGTTGGTTTTCCTTCCAGATGTCCTTTCTTCCTTTCTTGCTTCTCTTCCCAAAAATAACCTTTTCCCTCGACTGGGTCTGCGTCCAGCAAACCCCCAACACTGACATGTGGCTTGTCCCGAGGCACCTAAGCTTTGCGTGCTTCTTCAACAGCTCTTGTGAGAGTATGGAACTTGTCTTTGAGTTCCCTTGCTTGTGTTTGAGCGTGCATGATCTTTTATCTAAGCGCATCCAATACTTGTGTTGTAATCTCCTCGTTGATAATCTCTGTGCACTTTGCCTGAGATTGTGCCATGTTTTTATTTTTCTCCTCTACTTGCGTAATGACTTCTGCTGCTAGCTCTTGGAGAGGTTCCATTTGATCTTGTCGATCCTTCTTCTGTGTCTGAGAGACTATGAGCTCTGCTTGCAACTTCTTCATATCTTGTACTCCTTTGAGACACTCAGTGATCTTCATCATATTTTTCCTTTGCTTGAGCTCCTAGATAGTTGAACTTATCTTTTCCTCTTCCTGTTCCCACTGTTGGACATGTTGATCCTCCTCCAACTTTGTCCATAGTTTTTCTTCCCTACCGAACAAGTCAATAACTGTGCTGAATTTTCATTCCATTTCCTCCATCTGCCCTGCTAATTCATGCTTCCTTTTTCCCTTCACCTCTGGGGGAGTGGTAGGGATGAGTTGTTCCTTGAGGTTCTCTATCTCCTCCCTATATTGATCGATTGTTTTCACAATCTGATCCATTTTTTGCATCATCATGGGCTCTACTATTTGTGCACTTCTTGGGATTCTATCATAGACTACAACCAATCCCTACTCGAGCCTATCTGTGCAATATTTCTCATCTTGGGCCTTGATATTGACTTGCTTGAGAACCAACTCAAACTTTTATCTATTGTCCTTCATGTGTTGCAACTTTGTTGAGTCTGTGAGTGCACACAACTAAACCTCTTGTGCAACACTTACTTGCAGTTTATATAGTGCCTTGGTTGGTATCTACCCCATTACCAATTGTATTTGTGATAGATATTTCAAGGGTTTCTGGCATATAATCTCATCCATGTGAAACATTCTAGGTATAACGTGAAAACTCGAGCTCACCTATGCTATTTTATGGATCATATCTTGCTCATTGGGCAAAGCCATTGCTCCTGCTTCTGATGCTGCAAGAACTAAGTCTATCCCTTTGCCCACCCTATGTGTTTCTCTAATATGCCTGAGGAGTTGCCTCATGTCGGTCAGCTCATCTTGGATCCGGTCCCTTTGGTGCTTGGAATCTTCAAAGTCCTCAACATCCCAGTCATGGACTCTTTCAGCCATGAGGTCTGCATCATCCTCGGTGATTATATATTCCGATGGCATTTTTTGAGCCTTGGACTTCTTGCGCACACCCCCGGTGTGTATGATCAACCTCTTGGCATGGCCTTTTTCCTGTTGGGTAGCACTTGATGTGGTCCCCTATGCTACCTCAGTCTCTTTTTATTGTTCTTGTGGTGCCTGGGTGGTGTCCTTTTTCCCTGCCTGGTCACCTTTCTTTGGCACACCCCCTTTCTTTTGTTGTGTTGGATTATGGCCTGGCTTTGACTTCTTGGGCGTCGTTTTGTCTCTGACGTGTGTTTGTTCTCACCATGCATCATCCTCCTTATCCGTGGGCATTTCTTGAATCAGGACTGGAACTCTCCAGTCATATTCCCAATCCTTGATGTCCATTTCTACGTCCCCTTCCTTGACACAATATCGCAGTGTAGCCATTCCTTATATGGATCCTTTCATTCTTGGATCCATACATTATGGGTGGTCACTTTGAAGTTGGAGATGTCCTGATATTGCGAGACCATTTCTGGCGTAATCCACCAAGTGTTGGAAATTCTTTCCTGCAAGTCATTGTAATAAATTGCAAACATGCTTGCATTTTCACTTCTGGTTTTGGGGTCTGAAGTTCTCCCCAATGATATGTATCACGTTGCATGGAAAAAGGTGGTTCACTCACAAAAGTATGTATACTTGGGCTCCCCCCATCCAACCAAGGTGATCAGGATGAGTAGCCAAGAGTAGTGGAACTTTGTCCCTAGGTCCTACGCATCTTTGTAGTCCTCAAGGAATAGATTCAACAAGTACAGGGCCCAACTAAGAACAGTGCCCTCGATGCACTGTGTTGTAGCTATGACGACCCTGATAAGAATTCCTCCTTATGACACTTCCTAAGAAACTTGTACGCCATGAGTTTCTTGGCCAACCTTGTTGCTACGTAACTAATGCACTTAATGATGATTATGCGACCCTCTTTCTGTGCCATATGTCTTCTTCATCTCCTTAGCCAGTGCCTTCTCCTTTGTCTTGTCATCATGGAACTGTGTGGGACTCTCCCCCCGAGATGGAATCCTTGTAATAAATGAAATGAGATCTACGTCTATCGAGACATGATCTTCTACCCATAGATACCCTCCATGGGTAATTGCCATTAGTTGCTTGACGTAGTTATTTATGTTGTGGCCCCTTCCAAAATGCAGGATATCCAATAGGTTTAGAATCCTGGTGTTGGCCAGTCCAGCTACCTGTTGGATTACTAAGAGGGGGGGTGAATCAGTAATAACGCAATTATAATCCTTTTTCTTCAAATGTTATATCAATGTAGAATTATTATCCAATAATGAGTAGTAATAAATAAACAATCACACACATACACAGTACACCAGTGTTTTACGTCGAAACCCAAATAGGGAGAAAACCATGGAATGCTTTTTCTTATATGTCTTGAAGAATTACATTCATTGGAAGCACCAACTTCCTTTGTTTTCCAGCTACAACTGGAAGGAGGCTACAACCCCCTAGTTTCTCAGGATACAACCTGAGGGAAGCTCCAACTCCCCAAATCTTTGGCTATATCCAGAAGGAGGCTACAACCCCCAATGTTCTCCAGCTACAATCAAAAGGTGGCTACAACCACCTACCCTTGCCCCATCCCGCACCCTGAAGTAGAAGTAGAATGATGGAACCACTGTCACACTATCACTGCGAGATATACCACTGTAAACCTGTACCAATCAATCTGAACCATGCATCAACCTGTACCTCAACCTATAATCAACATGTACCACAAAAAAAGTGCATCAACCATGCACCAACCTGTAATCAACATGTACCATAAACAAGTGCATCAACCATGCACCAACCTGTAATCAACTTGTACCATAAACAAGTGCATCGACCATGCACCAACCTGTAATCAATCTGTACCATAAACAAGTGCATCCAACCATGTGCCAATTATGTACCAATCATGTGTCAACTACTCATCAACTATGACTCATCAATATGTACCAACATCATCAACTATACACCTCATGTATGTGCACCAACTCATCAACTACTTGTCTCAACCATGTATTCAACATGTACCTCAACCAAAATCCCTCATCAATTTCATCATCCAAATCTGATTTGTAGCTCTGTAATAGACCTGGTGTATATGAACACATTCATGCAAACCTTCCTTAACTTTAAAAACATGAGACTAGCATTTTCATCAAACTTTTCTTTAGTCTCACATGCCTAGTTTTGGATTAGTCAACAACCCTAACTTGAAGTAATCATAACTTTGAACCTGTAATTTATAAATATATGAAACTGATAAAAAAATTTCTTCAATGTTTTTTATGCAATGCCTCCAAGTGGCACTAC
>ML778457.1:878164-888635 GCA_009831015.1 Picea engelmannii
GGGGGGGGGGGGGGCGCATTATAAGATAAAACTTATATATATTATATATAAGTTTTATCTTATAATGCCCCCCCCCCTCTCCCACCCTCTATATGCGTGTTGTGTCGAGATAGTTTTTGCCTAAGCAGTCGGCCAGGAGCCTGTCTAATCTTCTTTTGAGAAGACATAAGACTAAAATCCCTGCTTTTTTGTGCAGTTATATCTCCAAGTGTGTAATACATGCCTCCTGCATGTTCTTGTAATTTCTAAGATCAGTTGATTAATATAAAGAAGAGTGTTATTGAAGTGATTCTATTGTGATGAGCCTTGTGTCTGAAGTATCTGATTGCGAGACGTGCAAAGTTCATTATTAAGTGACGTGATCTGCTTGGCTGTGGTCTCCAGCTGTTGTTGTAGGATAGTAAGTCAGCTTTTGTTGTCGAAGAAGGCGTTGGTGCTGCATAGTCCTTTTCCCATAGTAAGTTGATCTTACCACTTAATATTTTGCTTTCCTGCAATATTTGAAGGATACTGTCAGAAGTAGCAGTAGTTACAAATGGCTTCACAGAAGAATAGTTCTTCTTACGATTTGTCTGCTAATGTCAAATACAAACCTTCTAAGTGGTATAAATACTTTCTCAGTCAGTCTTCATCTAAAGAACTATATAATACAAGATTGCTTGCTCAAGAATATGAGCCAGATGTTAACTGGCGGATGCCTGAGATTGAGCCTGCAAAAATATATGATCTGCCTATGTTCAAATTCCGTGCTACTACTCTTATTCGATATTGTTCAAATAATGTTCCACTCTCTCTTGGGAAATCTGTTTATCAGATCCCTCTGATCCAGCAAGCTGACATAGATCGGGGTCTTGAAAATGGTTACAAATATGTTCATCTTGGCTTAATCTAGTTTGGCATAAATCCTTTAGTCAGACCTGGTCTTGATACTTCTGTTTTGACATGCATCATTGATTCAAGACATAATACCTTTTCTAACGCCATTGTCTCGGGCTTCCAAGACCCTCTACATAATGGCCCTGTCTGGTCTTCATCTTTGCCAAGATATCAAGTATCTCTCATAGACCCTTATATTAATTCTCTCCTACAAGCCTATGTACAGTTCTCTAGCTTTAACATGGCATAAGCCTCTGAAATTGCCCAGCTCCACACAACCATCTGTTTACGCTTTGTGTATACCACTATGCCTACATTAAATCCTAAACTTTTGCAGCGTGCCACTAACGAAAGCGTGGTAGTTGGTCCTGGTAATGTTTCTCCCTTAACTTTAGGTTTTGCTAAACTAACAGTAGTAGAAGAATGGTCTGCAGATTACCAGCCTATTTCTTCCCAGATTACTCCTCCAATGCCTCAAGAACTCAAAATCGAGACTAATTCTTTGGGAAAAAATGTTCTTAAAATATGAAGATCTCAGAGTACCAGATTACAAGATCTGGACAGACAAATGTCTCATCTATCCACAAGTACCTCTGAGCCTGTTCAGAGACAGTCACCTGCTAGACATTCTACTTCTAAATCTTTTCGCAAAACTCCTGTATATAAACTTATCTTAGGAAAATCTAAACTAGATGATCATTTACTAACCCATCAAAAAGGTTCAAAGAATTGCTATTATTGTAAAAACCAGTTTCATGTACAAGAACCCTCTTCTGATTCCTTTGTAAATACAGATCTTTCTCATTATCCTTATGCTCCTAAAACTTTTAGGACTTACCAGTCTAAACAAGAGCATAATGGACAGCATCCTAATTGTACAGAATGTCAAGATCTAGCTATTCCTATGATAAAAATGATGAATGCTCCTTTGCCTAGAAGTGGTAAAGATAAAAAACCTGAACTACCATATAGAAATCTTGGACCAGGCAACCATATGCCTAAGTTCTAGAATGACATGATAGCTGATTTAGATTTCATCAAATATAGGAAAGAAGATGTTGATCCTCCACGGGATATTGTGAGACTTCAAAATTATGCAAACTATCAGTCTGTGTGTCTTACACAAAACATAGATGATATAGCACAAGACCTAGCTCAGACTAAAATCCATCTAAATGGTTTGCATTCTGAGATTGATTCTTTAGAATCAAATCAAGAAGAAATGAAGTCACATCTTGAAAAAATTCTTGAAAAGTTAGATATTATTTAGAGTGTTGTTTTTAGTCTGAAAGATTCATATGAAGAAGAAATAAAACCTTCTTCTCCAATTTTGATCGAAGATATTGAAAGAGATGCATCTTTCAAATGGTTTGGTTCTGCTAGTTCTTCAGAAGAAAATAAACAACTAACTCTCAAGAAAATAGCCTCAGACATTCCTAATCCCACTTTAGCCAGAATTGTTGAAGTACTGGAACTTGCTATGCAGAAAATAGAGTTAGTCAAATCCCAATCTTCTGAATTAGAAGATCAAATAAGACAATCCTCTTCTAGCAGAATTGAACAATATTCTTTTGTTAAAGCAATTGAAGGTGAAGAATCAATGCATGTTGATTCTTCAGACGCACCAAAGCCATCTGAAGTAGAATCATCTGGAACATCTTTCCAAATGGCTTGGGAAAAATGGTGCAATGCAAAGTATCGTACAACCAAGAAATCCCCCTTATACTGATCTAAAAATAGAAGGCTGACTTGTTATGCTATGCAAGCACCCTCTACTTCATGAAAATAAACTTTACAGGACCTTGCTTCATGTGTATAAATATGAAACATAAAACTTATGTGTTAAGTTTATGTATCTTCTTGTAAATACTTATGTGTGAGGAATTGTTCTTTTAGATGGTTAAATATGTACTTTAAAAAAATACACAGCAACACAACTTGCATCAAATAAACCATCAAACTCACAACAAGAACAAGATGATAAAGGAGTTCACCCCCCTACGGGCTACATCTCCTTGAGCCTCCATCAATGGACTTGGCTCTCTGGGATTAATTAGTCAAAAGTTATTTTAAAAGCTGCTTCTCAACTCCAATGGAAAAAAGAACTGTACCATTGAGATCAGAACACATAAAAACCCCAAAAATGACTAATAGAACTCTGAAAATGGATCATGGCTCATCCGAGCATGACCTCTTCTACATGTGGCCATAAGCTTCCCTGAGCTTCTCTTTGGAAAAAACACCTGTAAAAGTCCTCAAAAGCCTATGAAAATTGTCCCAATGTGTTTAGAGCATATCAATTAGCCAAAAATGATTATTCAATCACAGAAAACAAACATAGGCTCACCAAACCATGCCCTCCATCAATGAGGGCTTCAATCTTCCTGGAGCTTGCTGAAACTTCAATGGTGAAACTATTGCAGAAGAAGTCTTCAAATGGCCTTGAAAATAGCACCAATGGATCCAGCACGTCCATAAACCCCTAGCTGGGATTTTACGGCACCTCAATCAGCCAAAAGATGAAGAAGTTAGGCCTCCTCCATTTTCCTCCTTCAAGCTTTCTGAAACTGGTTCGCCAAAACGCACCTCTATGTGCATGAATCAAGAACACGCTCCAAAATGCACGTTAAAACCTGGCACCGGGTGCAACCGCGCCAACGGTGCAAACCGTAGAATGGTTAGGGCACCTCCAACCCCTAACCGCCTAGCACTCAGGCACATGAAATCATATGACCATGCACAAATGTATAAAAGGGGCTAACTGTTTAACCATTTCAAAAACCGTTTGAAACCGTGGAACCAACTCATGCGCTCCAGTTACAAATGTAGGGTCATATACAAGGCGCGTGTGACCGGGGGCTCCACGCATTGTAAACCCCGTGCCATATATATATTACAATAGTCATATGCCAATATAAAAACCACGGTATAATATTTTAAACCCCACAAACATTATAATACACGGTTTTTTTTTATGAAATGGGTTACAGTCATGTGTGCAGTCAAATGATCGCGGGCCGGGGCTAGCCCTGGCCTGACCCCCCCGCCCATTATACAACACGACAAACACAAATATATTAAAACTTGCATACATAACAAGTATTAACCCGTGGCCCAACGGTCGGGAGGTCATGCGAAAGTGTATGCATGGTGGGAGGTCCAGGGGTCGAACCCCGCGGCCTCCAAAAACATTTTACATACAACCAAATAACCAAACCCAGGGTGCCATGTGGCAGCCCTTGATTGGGCCATGTGGCACCTTACCATTCATCCAAATGATGCCACGTGTCACAACACAATTCGACCAACTGCCATCCAACCAGATGTTGCCACATCATCACCATGCATGATGCTGACGTCATCCGACACATAGGATGCTGACGTCATCCTGTGCCACATGTCACCCTTCCAGTGGTGACACATGTCACCTCCGAAGTGGTCCAACCATACGTCCAAAAAGCCAAATCTGCTTGACACGTGTCATCACCTAGAGCCACCACGTGTCATGTATGGACCTGCCACGTGTCATGTACGGACCTGCCACGTGTCCTGTACGGACAGGTACAGTCAGCATCTAAAATTTTCCCTGTTTGGCTCGGCGAACAGATCGCGATATCTTCTCCATACGAACTCTGTTTGAGAAAGTAAATATACCTCTGGAATCAGGAAGACGAGATGAACGCAATGGCACAGGTTTCGTCGGATTCCGAGCACTTTGAAAATTGAGCTAAAATTTGACCCCTGGTCCAGATTTTGATCACACCTTCCCACTAAAAGGCTTTTGGACCCACAAAATCTTATCTGTCTGATTTCAAGTTATATCAAAATCTTTTCGACAATCACCTGAATACGTTGACATGCCGTGCACTGCAACTGGCTATGTCCTTCAACCACTGCTCTCTAGTTGTTGCTGACACACTGCTCTCTCTGTGCTTGGAAGATTGCCAACCTTCCCACTGAGAATCAAGTCCCTCTTTCAAACTCTTTGACATCAACATAATCAGCTCTCCAATGGCTACAAAAACTTCCTGCGACATCTTGTCACAAGCCAAGAAAACCATCAATCTTGAAAACAAATCATACAGAATTGAAAATGATGCCAACAAAAATCTTTTGTTCTTCAAACAAACTGTCGCATCTTGTACTTTATCAAAGTACATGGTGTTTTCCTACATCATGGTGTACTCAAAATCAACTTTCAAGTCAATAAACACCATCGACTAAACACAAGTCGAACAACACGATCGACACAACATAGTCGTCAGAAAATCATCAACACCAGTCGAGACTCATTTGAAACATCATATCGACCTTCCCATAAATGGACACATAACACTGAAAAGTGCATTTACAATCAGAAAAATGCAAGCATTACTTGCTTAAGAAATCCAACCATTTCTTACCAAGCCAACTCAACCGTGACTTTTTCTGCTGAACATCGTCCTCTTGTGAATCATCTGGACTCACATCGATGTTGGAATCTCCTCTTCCATTCTTGCCAAACTCTTTATCCAACTTCTTCTTGTGTTGTGGATGAGTGGTTGGATGCAACATCCAACATTGGTCAACAAGATGACCCCGCTTCTGACAATGAGTGCAAACCTTTTGCATCCTCTTTTCACACTACCTTTTCTTATGAAGCTTCCTGAAATTGGCCAATCTTTTCCAACACTTTGAAACATGATGGTTATACAAACCACAATATGTACAAGGATTCTTTCTTCCAAATTTATCATGCTTAACATAATCAAATGCAATTGAATGATAAGCAGAATTATACCTGGAGCATTCACCTTTATCGCCTCTTTGAGAAGGTGAATCTGAAGAGTTACAAGCTCTCCTTTGAAGATCATCAATAATGTTCTTGTCCTCATCACTGTCACAACTCTCTTGTTTCACACATTCGCATTCATCTTGAATACAATCCTTGCATGCTGGAGGGATTGAACTTTCAAAAAAAGTTCTTGAACTTTCACCTTTAAAGCCTTCTTGAGGAGGTGAACTTGAAACAAAGTTTATCCTTGGAACTTTTTCCCTTGTCTCCTCGAATTTGGAATATGCTCCATCTTTCCGTTCATAACCAAGACCACAAAACTTGGGTCTTTCTTCAACAACAATAGGCTCAACAATGCCCTGTGCATGCTTGCCTAAACCTCTACCTTCATAGCCCATTTTAAACAACAACTTGGACCCTATTCCTCTTGTGTGATTTTCAAGACCACCAAAACATTCATATTTAGAGGAATTAGAAGATAAACTAACATTGCATACCTTATGTTCATGCATGTACTTGTTAAGGGTTTCTTTTGCCTCATGGAGTTGAATCTCCATCTCATGCAACCTTTGCAAAAGCTGGTCTTTCTCCTGCTTCATGGCCATCAACTGCTCTTCAAGGGAAATGTTCTTATTCCTGTCTTCACACATCTCTTTCATCAAATCTAGTTAGCAACTCTTCTTTAGATAATGAAAATGTATGAGAACTATTAATGCTTGAAGCTTCTGCCATCCTTAGAAGATATCCAACTTCAACACAAAACTTGCACAAAAACCAATAGCTTAATCTCAAGCTATCAATGGCAAATACATGAGCAAAACAAACTATGCTCTGATACCACCTAATCTGTGTAAGTTTTAAACCTGCGAAGTAAAGCAATGCATATATATATTCTTAAGCAATACAGAAATTAATCAATGGCTCATACACAGAATACACAGAGATGTTTACCGGAAACCCTCAACCGGGAAAACCTTTCTTTTTCATTATATCGAATTTCACCATTCGCCATACAATATATACAATGTTTTTAGGTATTCTGTAGATACCAAAACCCTAATCCCTTAATCCGGGATTAATTTACAAATCAGCTAAAAATAGCAAAATCCGCTAAAAATAGCAAATAACAGGTGAAGGGATCGTCAGACGCAGTCGTCGTATCTGACGCACCCACACACACACACATGCAAAGAATATAACACATACCCAACAATCTGAAAATAGAAGGCTGACTTGTTATGCTATGCAAGCACCCTCTACTTCATGAAAATAAACTTTACAGGACCTTGCTTCATGTGTATAAATATGCAAGATAAAACTTATGTGTTAAGTTTATGTATCTTCTTGTAAATACTTATGTGTGAGGAATTGTTCTTTTAGATGGTTAAATATGTACTTTAAAAAAATACACAGCAACACAACTTCCATCAAATAAACCATCAAAATCACAACAAGAACAAGCTAATAAAGGAGTTCACCCCCCTACGGGCTACATCTCCTTGAGCCTCCATCAATGGACTTGGCTCTCTGAGATTAATTAGTCAAAAGTTCTTTTACAAGCTGCTACTCAACTCCAATGGAAAAACAGACTGTACCATTGAGATCAGAACACATAAAAACCCCAAAAATGACTAATAGAACTCTGAAAACGGATCATGGCTAATCCGGGCATGACCTCTTCTACATGTGGCCATAAGCTTCCCTAAGCTTATCTTTGGTAGAAACACCTGTAAAAGTCCTCAAAAGCCTCTGAAACCTATCCCAATGTGTTCAGAGCATATCAATTAGCCAAAAATGATTATTCAATCACAGAAAACAAACATAGGTTCACCAAACCATGTCCTCCATCAATGAGGGCTTCAAGCTTCCAGGAGCTTGCTGAAACTTCAATGGTGAAAATATTGTAGAAGAAGTCTTCAAATGGCCTTGAAAACAGCACCAGTGGATCCAACACGTCCGTAAACCCCTAGCTGGGCTTTTACAGCACCTCAATCGGCCAAAAGATGAAGAAGTTAGGCCTCCTCCATTTTCCTCCTTCAAGCTTTCTGAAACTGGTTCGCCAAAACGCACCTTTGTGTGCATGAATCAAGAACACGCTCCAAAATGCACGTTAAAACCTGGCACCGAGCAGAACCGTGCCAATGGTGCAAACCGTAGAACGGTTAGGGTGCCTCCAGCCCCTAACCGCCTAGCACTCGGGCACATGAAATCATATGACCGTGCACAAATGTATAAAAGGGGCTAACTGTTTAACCATTTCAAAAACCGTTTGAAACCATGGAACCAACTCACGCGCTCCAGTTACAAATGTAGGGTCATATACAAGGCGCATGTGACCGAGGGCTCCACGCATTGTAAACCCCGTGCCATATATATATTACAATAGTCATATGCCAATATAAAAACCACGGTATAATATTTTAAACCCTGCAAACATTATAATACACGGTTTTTTTTTATGAAATGGGTTACGGTCATGTGTGCAATCAAACGAACGTGGGCCTGGGCTAGCCCCGGCCCGACCCCCCGCCCATTATACAACACGGCAAACACAAATATATTAAAACTTGCATACATAACAAGTATTAACCCGTGGCCCAACGGTCAAGCGGTCGTGCGAAAGCGTATGCATGGTGGGAGGTCAGCGGGTCGAACCCCATGGCCTCCAAAAACATTTTACATACAACCAAATAACCAAACCCAGGTTGCCACATGGCAGCCATTGATTGGGCCACGTGGCACCTTACCATTCGCCCAAATGATGCCACGTGTCACAACACGATTCGACCAACTGCCATCCAACCAAATGTTGCCACATCGTCGCCACACATGCTGCTGACATCATCCGACACGTAGGATGTTGATGTCATCATGTGCCACGTGTCACCTTTCCAGTGGTGACACATGTCACCTCCGAAGTGGTCCAACCGTACGTTCAAAAAGCCAAATCTACCTGACACGTGTCATCACCTAGAGCCACCACGTGTCCTGTACGGACCTGCCACGTGTCATGTACAGACCTGCCACGTGTCCTGTACGGACTGTATGGACAGGTACAGTCAGCATCTAAAATTTTCCCTGTTTGGCTCGGTGAACAGATTGTGATTTTCTCTCCATACGGACTCCATTTGAGAAAGTAAATATACCACTGGAATCAGGAAGACGAGACAGACGCAATGGCATAGTTTTCATCGAATTCTGAGCACTTTGAAAATTGAGCTAAAATTTGACCCCTGGTCCAAATTTTGATCATAGACCTAGCTAATACTGATGCCCATCCTTCTCTTTCTACTTCCAACATAGAAAGTGCTCCAATTTCTAATCTGAATTGTAAATCAAAAACAGAAATTATGATGGTCATTCAGAAATGGCAAGCCTAGGCTAAAACGCAAAAGATGCTATTCAAAGATAAATTTTCTTGGAGTGATTTAGCTCTAAGACTCACTTGGGGATTTACTAGTAATTTAGGTATCTGGTGGGAAAGAGTTACACCTAAAAGCAAGATCAAAATATTAAATCATGAAAAGCTAGTTGATGAGCTTGTCAAAGCAGTCATACATGAGTTTTATGGTGATATCAAATTAGATACAAATCATTTTGCTGATTTGTATATGAATCAAAGACTGTGTCATTTATCCCAACTACCTAAATTCTTCTGTACCATGCAAGATCTCTTATATAAGGTACCTGATCCAGAGAATATAGCATATCTCAGGAAATACTTATCTGTTATGCCTGGAAAAGTACCAGACTTAGTTAGAGATAGATTGGAAGATTTGGATATTGATATTTCTGAATTATCTCTAGCTGGTTTGCATGAGCAAATTGTCACTACTCTGCAAAAAGAATGTCGAAGAAAGAAGACTAATAAGTCTTTAAAGAAACACCTTGGTTTTGATTCTTCAGTTTGTGATGTTTTCAGAGAAACTTTCAGTTTTGGTTGTAACCAAAAAGCTAAGAAACTGAGTAAGAAGGAATGTGCCTGTTCCCAGTGTAACTCTCAGAAGAAAAGATTTTCAAGAAAATTCCCTCGAAGATTCTCTAGGAACAGTCAAAATAAAAAGAAAGCTTTCTTCAAAAGATGGCCCCAGAATGATAGAGACAAACCTTCTTCATGCTTTATCTGCAAAAATCCTAGCCACTGGGCATCTCAGTGTCCTCTGCAGTCAAAGACTAAATTCCAAACCAAAATTATGGATCTTTTCCAGACAGGATATTATCATGCAGAATGTGACTTAGTCTCTAACCGTTCAGATGGTGAATACCTATCTCTTACAGAAGATAGTGATTCCTCTCTAGACGACACCCCTTACAACCAACTCTCTGATTTTGATTCAGAAACTTCACAGGTAGAAGAAGCCTTAAACTTCCTAGACATTAAAATTATGACTCCTTATGTTGACCTCAATTCCCTTCTCCAACAGAGGTCTGTCCTTGAAGCTAAAATGTTTGCTCTGACTCCAGGACAATTCCAGCTTTCCGATCGCTATGCTTCTCAAATTGCCCACCTTACTGAACAAATTGACTCCCTTCAGCAGTCAAGCGTGGTGAATATTCACCATTACACGCCCACTGATGCTGAGTTCATTCGCTCCTCAAAACAAGAAAAGAAGGTTAAGGCAAAAGGAAAAACTATTGTTTCATTTCCTGAACCAGATCAAGATGAATCCTTAGACAATACCATCTTTCATCTTGAGGAATCAATTAGAGAAAAAGAAGCATTAGTACAAGAACTATGGAAAAGTCTGAAATTACAGAAGGAAGAATTAGAATATCTCAAAAAGAAAAGAGATGAAGAATTAGAAAGAGAGATATTCAATG
>ML778458.1:7789-26579 GCA_009831015.1 Picea engelmannii
GATGCCGCGCTTCTGACCAACAACGAGGCGGAAGCATATATCAATACAGAATTGCAGAGCTCGTCATTTTTCTCAGATTTTGCAAGGTCAATGGAGAAGATGGGAAGAATCGGTGTGCTCACGGGCAGTGAAGGGCAAATCCGAGGACGCTGCGCTTTTACAAATTAACTGGGCAGTCATTCGCTTTGAATATGTTGGCATTCATGTCCGTTTTTCTTTGAGAATCATAAGCCCCTTGCCCGGCTTCTGCATGGTTCAACTTGTAAGGAGGTTCTCCAGTTTGATTTTTCTCTTTAGTGCGAACCTTTTCAGGTTCAGCATCTAAGGAGGTTCTCCAGTTTGATTTGTGCTTTGTTGGAAGCATTCAATTTGTATTATGCAATTATTATATCGAGAAAAAAAATTAAATAACTAAGTTCAATTAAAAATGAGATTTAATTTATTCTCCCTCAGGATATAGGTAGTGGTTTCAGCTGTTTCATCTGTCCTGCCGTTGGATTTCTGTTTTCCATTTCCTTTAAAGATTACAGCTCTAAGTTGGCTAGAGAGATTTGCCAACGATACATAGAAATATAGCTCATTATGCAAAGAAATATATCTCACTATTGAAAACTTAAATGTTAATATCATATGCGGTTTGCATAACATTATTTTGATCAACACAGCACTGAATGTTCCGATCAGGACAAATTCAAGATATTTCATACATGAATTGCAAAACCAATATATATTAAAACCCAACTAATATATATTAAAGCGTGTTCTTTAATATTTTATTAATAATTGGGTTAACAAGGTTCATTGCATGATATTGATTCTCTTTTTTATGTTATTGTTTTTAGGATTATTTTAACCACGTCTGCTCCAGTGATTCCATCCTCATATCCCAATGAAGAACAAAAATGAATGAGGAAGAATGAATGATGAACCAAATGATGAAAAATAATGAATGAAGAGTGAACAACTCCCAAACATCTCAAAAGAGGGGTTTATATATTTACATGAAAATAAATAATCATGTGGCATTTTCCCCAAGAATCTTATGTAATCACATTTCCAAAAAATAAAAACCAAGATGGGTAAATAAAATATAATATAAAGACTTAGCCCCTTTAACCCCCTCTCGCATGGAATCATATCCCCAATAACTCTTGTCCTTTTCCATATTGCAGTCAATGATATATTTTATTATTTGAAATGTTCAAAGTATCACATTTCCTAGACACTCCGACCCCTTTCAAATAAATAAAATACATTATTAATATGTGGCCTCAAAATTGAGGTATTATAAATGGTACCCCTTGAAGGTAACAATTACAAGTAACATGAAAGTAGGCATGATAATGGAAATGGAAATAACAATGGTTCTAATAGCTTCGAGTTCCCCAAGGTGGTGGGGATAGGGAAATTAAATTAAGGGAATCATGATGAGAGGTCTATTCTAGGTTCAATTTCCAAGACAACCCCTTCAAATTGGGATGATTCTTTGGTGAGTTTCATTTTATCTTGAAGGAGGAGATAAGGGTTATGTTAAGAATAATTCCAAGGCTTGAGATACACATAGAAAAATAAAATTTCTGGATGCAAGGAAAAAATGCACCCAATGCCTTGGAATCCTTGTCTTTAGTACTCTTGCAACTGTGGATTAAGATGAAGTTCATGAGACAGACTAATAAGCCCATAGTATATCTAGCCAATGAACACTTATTTTATTTCCCACCAACCAACTTCCCCTATGATATCAGTGTCCATGAGGGATATGGGGAAAAAATGATTCTCATTGCAAGCCAAGTGCCTTCAAGAACATGATGTCCTTTTAGAGCGACAAGACCTTATGGGTCTAGGTGAAAAATTGGGGAAATTGTGGCTCTAGCTGCACATTTGGGGAAGTCAAATATGTGAAGGAGGGAGGGGTGAATTAATAACAACCATTTGTATATAAACTCATGCACAAGAACACAAAAACATAACAAAAGAGTTGTGGCGCCAAATCTTGATGCATTCATTTCTGATGAAGAAGATATTAATACACATAGGTTTACTAATAATAGACTTTGAGAACTCAACTCTTCTATACCATTTTTCAACTAAATAGCTATAAATGAAACTCTTCTAGAATCATAACTCTCTAAAATTATATAACTCTACTCACCCCTAATTACTAGTGCTAAACAAGACCTAAAATCTATGTATGAAACTCAAATACATCATTTGCCAACGGCTCTATTAATATGCCATCCAATTGTTCTTTTCATTTACAAGATTCCAAGCATATTTCGACATTGTGTACAATATTTCTAATGAAATGATATCTAGTCTCAGTATGCTTTCGACTGATCATTGTACCCAAGACATATTCATTTCTCACTTTTTCATCTAACTTCCTCCCCAATTCTTTAGGCACATGAGAATATGCCACACAAGCAAATACTTTGAAGTATGCTACATTGCAACTCATACATATTCATGCTTCTTGTGGAACTTTGTTCTTCAAACTTTTAGTAGGAAATATGTTCAAAACATAAATAGAGAAAGATACGACTTCTCCCCAAATATAATTTGACAAATGTTTTTCTTTCAAAATGCTTCTAGCCATATTTATAATGGTTCTATTTTTTCTTTCAACTACACCATTTTTCTCAGGGTATACCTTGTTGTGAGATGTCTTTTCATCCCTTATTGCTTGCGTAAAATCATGAAAAATAATTGGATACTATTCACCTCCTTTTTATGATCTTAACACTTTAATTTGATTACCACTTTGCTTCTCCACCACTCCCTTGAATTCTCTGAACTTGTAAAAAAAATTTGATTTCTTTGCAAGAAAGTACACTCAAGCTTTTATGTTGTAATCATATACGAAGGCCGGGAAGTAGTAGATTTCTCCTATTGTCTTGGTCTACATTGCACCACATATATATGTATGAACTAGCTCCAATGGTGCCTTTTCTCTATAAGACACCCCTCTAGAAAAATTGTCCCTATGTTTCGAGAATGCAACTCTCACATGAGATAGATGGATCTTAAATGGAAGGAAAAATTTCAACCATGTTTTTATGTTGTAACAGTTTTCGACCACCAAAATGTAGATGACCAAATATGAAATTATAGCATCCCTCCAATTTAAATATTTGAATAATTTTGAATGGTTGTAGTTATTGAATTTATATTTGTGATCAACTATAAGATAAATGTTTTGATTATCATAAGCATTTGATGATGAGAATTGTTTTTGTAAATGTCTTTTCAATTTTATTTAAAAAACAAAATCCTTGAGACAAATTGATGAGAGAGCCAAGCTTTAACAAGAGAAATTCTATATTCCATGGGAAAAGTGAAAAAAGGATAAAGACCATGAGTTTAAAATTTATTTTTTTCCATGAGGACAAGTGTAAACCTACTCCCAAGAGTGTGGGAGGTTAGGGAGCAAGATATCTAGAAGTTAGGCTAATACCCCCAAGAGATAGGGATGAGGCTAACTTGAAAAATAAAAAGACCTAGGAAGTCTATTCTCTTCTAGGAGGGGAAGGAGACAAGAATAAAGACAAGTATGGTGGAGGAATGACATTACTCTGAAAAGTTTAAAACTTCATAATTACCTAGAAAAGGTCAGTTTCATATGGAATAAAGAATATGGCTCTGGGGTGATAGGAGCAAGTAATATGTGGTTTCTCTGGTCTATGGTTGAAAGGAGATGGAATCTCTCCTCATCTTTTCCATAGTACACTTTTGTCTCAAATATGTATCTCTATCTAGATTTACTTTTGTATCTCTTCTATTGAATTTTTGATAGTAACACTGTAGGAATTGTACATATATACTTTTATTGTCTTTTGTATTATATAGAAAAATTATTGTTAATGTTTTTGGTTATAGAAATGGAAAAAAAATAAAAAAATCATATGATTAACAACATTACAAGACGAGAGATTTTATTTATTTATCACAGCATAATATGAGTAATCATTTATTAACATTGAAAAAGCTTGTAATGCAAAAAAGAAAATAATTTGTATACAATATGTGTGAAACTCAATGCTATCCTATGTTAGTAATAGTCATAGCATTTCTTTCAGTGTTTACAAGCAAACAAAACAATTTGTGGAAATACAAATTAGTATTAAAGTATGAGTCGAACTTTTTTCATATAATGAAATTACCATTGGAATAAACCATATAGAGGTAAATATTTTCAATATAAAATGTGCAGACTATCAATATAATCAAAAGATAGAAGAAGAAGGAGAAATATAATCACAGTGTTAACATAACGAGCGATATCTCTATATGGTATTACCCTAGGAAATGCACTGCGATTTAAAGAAAAAAATTACAAATACATTACTATCTCAATAGGCATATTCCATACTCCTATGAGTTTCCAGCTCGATATAAGGAGAAATGTTTCTGCCAAGATAACTTTTTTGTACGGTGTTGGCATAAGCGTCAACTTGAGAGAGACCCTTTGCATTCAACACAAAAGGAAACACATTATACTTTGAAATAAGAGTCAAATTTATAGAGGGATCTGTCAGAAGGAAAAGGAGTCTAAGCTTCTTACCTCGTGGGTGGATAGCAAACCCTTGCTAAGGGCTTGACAAATATTGGGTATAATAAATAAAAGCTTGTGTAACACAATGACAGATTAAAATTTTTAATAAAACAAATCGTAATCTATGATATATATTAATGGAGGAACCACAAGATAGAAAGGATTATGGAAATTTTTACCTTGTCAGAGCCATAGAAGAAGATTTCTGGAAGTACAATAAAAACATTTGATAACCCCTGTGTATGGAAGAGAGATCTAAAACCCATAGAAAATTTTCTCTACTTCATTAGCAAAGACATATGTGTTGGAGTTACTTCAAACACATTTATGATTTATTTTTCCTAACATTTTTCCTTGTTTATTAGTCATAATTAGTCATTATCCAGTCTCCTATATTTTAGGGGAGAATATTCCACCTGGAGAATAATCTCTTTCACTTGACACTTCAGTTTGACTAGTTGAGTTGAGTTTAGATGCAACATTAGTTTTGTCACCATGCAACATTGGGATCATCACCATATAATGCACACTTTCCTTGGGATCATCACCAGACAGGTGCATTACCCTTGATTCCCTGAGTTAACTCCTCACTACTCTTTGTTCATTCAGTTAATTGAAGACTAGTTGACTAGTTAACTCAACTAGGTGGAAAATCACTCTCGTAATTGCTTGAGAGACTGGACTAGGTGGCAGTTCACTCCCGTAACTATTGGTGTGTTTCTATATCACTCTAGATGACCACTATGGTGCATTGGTTCTCCTTCAGTGTGCACTCATTGAATTATACAGATTATATCATGTGTAAATTATTCATTATTCACAACGGTAAATGAGAATTCTTTCATTCTTTCTCGCCTTCTTCTTTTTTTTCCTTTTCTCTCTGCAAATGTGTGTATCATTGTTTAGCTAGATCTATTATGTGCAGTTTCAACAAATTTACATGTTATTAGAGCCCATGGACTGCTAAGAAAAATCTACACAAAATTTTTTTGCAGGTACAAAAGATTGAAGACAATCGAAAGATGGATTTCAAAAAAGAATTCATTCTTACACCTTACAACTATTTTGCATGGAAGGAGAAAATAGCCATACATCTCTGAACCAGATGGTTGTATAGGTTAACCTTGAATACAGATACAAAACTGACATCAGCCATAGAAAAATCAAAGTATTTAAATCGCATGGATGAGGCACTCGGAACAATTTGCATTCTTATTTCTCCCGATCTCATTTTTCACATATCTTCATGTAAGACTCCCAATGAAGCTTGGACCACCTTGGAATGTATCCTTGGAAAACCGGATGATATGAGGGGACACATGCTGGAGGTGGAGCTACTCACATTGGATACAAAAATCTTCGACAATATCCAATATTTCTTTACAAAATTCAAGGATTTACTGTCACAACTCAAAGCTTGTGGGGTTGATAAATCAAAGGAGGAGAAAAAAATGGTTCTCATCATTCTCTCCAATCTTGGTATTGAATTCTTTATATTCATATCCACATTCCATACTATCAGATTCACCTCTGTAGCCACCTAGAAGATGCCTTCTCTTGAGGACTTTATTGAATCCCTGACACAAGAGCAAACCAAGCTCATCAACATGGAAAAAATCAAAGGCCCAAGGGCGCATGCACTCACTGTGCATGATGGCAGCCACAAATATCAGAAATCTAAAGATAAATATAAAAGGAAAGATCATGCACATCCAAATAAGGAAGGGTACACAAAACCCTTCACTAATGCCTCCGGATCCAAAGGAGGAAAGGGAAGAAAGTGGGAGAAATTCACGTACTGTCACAAAGGATTCCATTCGGAATACGCATGCATGCAAAAAAAGAATAGATTTGATGTCTCAAATACTTCAGAAAAACAACCTTGGAGATCACATCTCCGAGGGTGCCAAGAAGAAGAAGCCAAAAGATCATAATTCTAAGAAAGGAAATTCTAGCCATGCTTCGATTTCCATCAACTCCTATCTCGATGCTTGGATCATTGATTCAGGAGCATCACATCACATGGTTGCCTCAAAAGAAGTATATTATTCATTGGATTAATGTAAAGGTCCTCCTATTATGACGGGGGACAACTCTTATGTTGAAGTCACCGACAAAGGAAGGGTTGAACTGACCAATGAAATCTTCGAGAATGTGTTGCACGTTCCAAAAGTTTTGTCAACCTTCTATCTGTGTATCATATGACGAATTCCGGCACTGGAAAAAAATTCATATTCACATGAAAATCCGTGGAAGTCTACGATATGAAAACCAACTCCAGGGTCGCTACCGGTGAGGTAAATCATCAGTCTAGATTATATATATTTTTTTAATTCATTAAACCTAATTTTACTTTAATGTTTACTCATGCTGCTGAAATGATCCAAAATGGATCCAAGAACCAAAATGGGTCCAGGAAGGCCTAAAAATAAAAGTTATTAGAATATCTTCAAAACGGACATGTTCGTAGACCTCATCGTTACAAACCCAACACAACTTGAATGGGCTCAAACAAACGTCATATGAGCAAGATATCGCGTTCTTTTCGTTTTGCCAAACATGAAAAACTTTTGATGACTGTGCAGTTCGTATAGTCCGTACATTGATGATGTGGAAACTGACTTTATAGGTCGTACAACCATACAATGATGTGGCAGAGGAATGACATACTGACTAGACAGTTGTGGTAGATGTGGACGAATCATACTTTAACACATGGCATATTATTTGGCGAATGTAATGGTGCCATGTGGCCCAGTCGTGGGTTGCCACGTGGAATCCCTTCATTGGTTGTACTGGAAAAAATTGTATGGACTCCACAGGAGTCGAACCCGTAATATCTAGTTCAGGCAAAGCGCTTTGGCAGGGCTTCTCTGCCAACCCGCCCACGGTAGTACTTGTTAACTATAGTGTAAAACTTGTATTTGAATTGTAACAAGTTTCATTTTGTGAACTAAAAGGGATGGGGCCTAGCCCCAACCCCCCTTGGTGCATACCATAAAACCTTAACATGTGTCCACACTATTTATGTTTGGCGTGCGAGATGTGATTAGGTGTAGCCCCATTTTTGTTATCCCGTGGTTCTATCCATAGCATAGAACCACACCATATGACCTCCAGTCAACCCTTGGAGCGAGAGTTTTGGCACGGATTTGTGGGGAAAACACTCAGTTGACAGGGCATCAAGGCACATGACCAGGGGGCTATGACTAGGGCCTAACAAATTGCATGCATGTGGATCTTAGGGCCGTAGCCATATGGCCAAGTGCATATGAACAAGACCTAGATTCAGAGGACCTCAAGCGCACTAGCCTAGATCGTGGACACATGGACAATGCGCATATGAATAGCAGCTCGAACGGAGGGGGTTGCGCCCTATTTTAGCACAAAAATGGGTTTTGAAACTATATTATAATATTTTAATTGATTTTTAAGCCTGTTTGGATGGATTTTGGCCATTTTTGGAGGATGTGGAGCCCTTTTTGAGGCCAGATCTTGGGGAGAAGTTGGGAGGTTGTTTCCAAATTCAAACCTATATAAACTAGAGGTTCTTGGCAGCCTTAGAGAGGTTCAGAAGAGGATAAACATTTAATAATTGTTCATCCAAAGCCATTTTTATGTAGGGAAGCCATTGAGGAGAGAAACTTTGAGGGCCATTTCTGGGAGCTTCGTTCATTCGTTTTTAGTGTCGTCAGTTGTGTTGGGTTCTTGAGATCTAGAAGAAAAAAGTAAGGTGATTTTTTAATCCATTTGAAACTTTTATGATGTATGTTTGAATATTTGAAGAGAAATAAAAAAGCCTCACCCACTGAGACAAAGGCCCAAAGACGTAGGCGATATTGTCGAACTCCGTTAACAAATTTTGTTGTCATGGTTTGTTGATTCTTGTTCTTATTTATAGATATGTATATATTATTATGGATTCCATGTTACATCATTAATTATTCCTCTTTCATCAATTTATTAAATGGTTAATGAACTCATGTTTAAAAACTCAACCATGGTATTTAAAAGATCTTTTCGGATCAAGTGGTATCAGAGCAGGTTGACTGTTGGTTTTTGAGTTTGCATGATTACCCAGGAAAATTTGAATCATGGTGAAGGTGAGTTTGTTGAAGAGAATCCTGAGATTGGATCGAGAAAGAGAACTTCTCAAAGTGAGAATATGGCATCGAAAGAGGGACTTTCTCATGACGAGATAGAGTTTCGAAAGACTTTCTTCTCCATGTCGGAGATGGTAAAGGTTCTATATGATGATTACTTGGAGCGAAAGAGACTTATTCTAGGTGAATCTTCAAAGGTCAAAATTGAAGAAGGAGAGGATCCTCCTAAAACTCCTCCTTCACCTCCTTCTTCTCCATCAACTTCTTCTTCTTCAAGTTCAAGCTCCAAATCCACCACAAGAAAACATTCCCATAAACATAAACATGATATACCTTTACTTAAGCTTGATGTGAAATTTGAATTACCCATGTATGATGTTGAAGTCAATGCAGAGATGCATGATAACGGGGTCAGACAGATGGAAATTTATTGTAGTGTGCAACAAATCAAGAATGAGGAAACTCAAATCAAATTTACATCGCTTCGACTTGCAGGAACAACACTCATCTGGTGGCAAATCAAGTTGCAAAATGGCACACAACAAGTGGGTAATGTATTTCCATCATGGCAATTTTTTGTTTCTGCACTTAAAAAAACAATTTTATCCTTTGGGTTATAAAGAGAAGTCTTTAATTGAATGGCGAGGTGTTAAATTGAGAGAGGGAAAAATAGTGCAAGAATCCACATATGAACTCTGTATGATGGCATTAATGTTAGACATTCCATTACATACCCAAGAAACTCTTATGAAGTATATATGAGGTTTACCTGCACATATTCTTAACACCGTATTTATGTTTGGACCTACTAATATTGATGAGGTTTATGTTCAAGAAACATACATTGAGGTAGGGAAAATAGGAGTTGGTGTATCAGGGGAATCATCTTTGAGAAAAGAGGAAAAAAGGAATTGGAATGGCAAGAAGGAAAATTCAGTGGCAAGAAAGGAAGAGAAGCTCTCTTGCAAGCATTGCAAGAAAGAAGGGCATGATGATGACCATTTATGGAAATTGCATCCCGAGAAGAGACCGAAGTGGTTCAAAGAGAGGAAAGGGAGGAAAACAATTGCATCAACATCACGAGAAATAGACTTGGGATCGGATTCGGGTGATGAGTCTAAAATAACAACAGTTGGTTTGACAGGTAAAATTGGTGATGGATTTGATTTTAGAAGTAAATTGTTTAACATAAGGGTCATAATGAGACATACTAAGGTCGACACATTGATATATAGTGGATCTCAATCTAACTTGATTTCATAGGAAGTGGTTAAAAATTTGGGATTAAACACTCAAAAGCATCATAAACCTTACTCACTTAAATGGATAAGAAACAATCATAAATTGCACATAACAAATAAATACACTTTAAAGTTTGCAATTTCATCAAAGTTTGTGGATGAGGTAACGTGTGATGTGGTGCCACTCAATGAATGTGGAATGGTCTTAGGTAGTCCTTCTTTGTATGATGGAAAATAAATCTTCTACAGGGAACATAATCAATATCACTTAATCAAAGAAGGAAAAGAATATGTTTTACATGCTCATTCGTTAAAAGAAAATCAATATCTTAAAACAATGGAACAATTAAGGAAGGAAGATCATGCAAGCAACATGTTAGTATTGAGAGTCACCCTCTGACTACAAGAGGATAAGACCAGTACCCATCAAAATGAAAGTAAAAGGATTAAAATGGTTTGGGAAGGTGGATCAGTGAGACTGTAAAGAGAAGAAAATATAATAGATGTAACTGCAAATCAGTTCGGGGCCATTGGGATATGGAGTCATAAGTATTGTGGATAAGGAAGGAATTTAAACCACCTATCAAACAAAAGGATTAATGTGTTGATGAGGAGAAGAAGATAGAAAACGTTTGGTTAACCATGAAAGATGGGCATGATAGAAACATATCCTCTATCATCTCAAGGATCCATAAATTAGAGAGATTACATCCAAACAATGAGAAAAATAGAGAAAATATGATGAACCATGAAAGATGGGCATGATAGAAAAAAAAACTCCATCGCCTCAGGAATCCATAAATCAGAGTGATTACATTCAGACAATACGGAAAACAAAGAAAATATGACGAACCATGAAAGATGGGCATGATAGAAACATAACCTCCATCGCCTCAGGAATCCAAAAATCAGAGAGATTACATTTAGACAAGAAGGAAAACAAAAATAGAGTGTAAACTAAGAAGACGGTATGATAAAAACAATTCAAATGAATCTTCAATAACATATATTTACCATCCAAGCCCTCAGGCATTCAAACTGAAAAATTACAGATCCCTTCTCCTCAAACTCACTCGACTCTCCATCCTCAGAAAAACACCCCCCCCTCTTTTACAAAATCTAAAATGATCTATTTATAATCAGAATAGTCCACAATTGCGAGGAGTGTGACCTGGCTATCTCGTTTAATGTTTTCATCTGCGCATTCCTCTGCCAGACTGTGTGTGTATCCTCATGTCAGATGCAAACTCAACTCAGCATGGGCCTGCAGTAAAAATCATCCATCGTGGTACTTCAGGCTAACAATATTCTGTCTTCTTGGCCATGGATTATGCGCCTTCTATTTATGGATTGAGATGAGGTTTCAGCTACCAGTCCTTTTCCATTAACTGAATCCTCCTTAGAATGAGGCTCAACACTAGATGTGGAAAACCAACTATATTTTAGAAATCACAGCAAGCATACCTCTAAGCTAAAATCTTGTCCATTTCAATCCAGTGGAGTCGCCAATAGATTTTTGAACAATGGACTCTCCAAGGTGAAACATAAGATGTCATAATAATATGTCCAACTTCAGTTCACCATCTAAAATTGGATCTATTCATTGTCGTTCTCCTAGGGAAGATATCTTCACTTCCATCGCCGACAATGGCACCATTAATGTTAGCACTGAGAGTCATCCTCTGACTGTAAGAGGATAAGCACGGTACCCATCAAAATTGAAGTAAAAGGATTAATTTTTTTTGGAAAGGTGGATCAGTGAGACTGTAGACATAAGAAAAGATAATATCTGTAACTGAAAATCAATTCGGGACCATTGGGCTATGGAGCCATAAGTATTGTGGATAAGGAAGGCATTTAAATTGCCTATCAGACAAAAGGATTAATGAGCTCATGAGGAAAAGAAGACAAAAAACATTTGTTTAACCATGAAATATTGGAATGATAGAAACATATCCTCCATCACCTCATGGATCCATAAATCAAAGAGATTACATATAGATAATGAGAAAAATAGAGAAAATATAAAAAACCATGGAAGATGGGCATGATAGAAACATAAACTCCATCACCTCAGGAATCCATAAATCAGAGAGATTACATTCAAATAAGAAGGAAAACAAAGAAAATCTGATGAACCATGAAATATGGGCATGATAGCAACATAACCTCCATCGCCTCAGAAATCCAAAAATCAGAGAGATTACATTCAAGCAAGAAGGAAAAAAGAAATAGCGTGTAAACTAAGAAGACAGTTTGATAAAAACGATTTAAAGGAATCTTCAACAACATATATTTACAATCCAAGCCCTCAGGCATACAAACTAAAACATTATATATCCCTTCTCCTAAAACTCACTTGGCTCTCCATCCTCTGAAGAACACCCCCCATCTTTTACAAAATATAAATTGATCTATTTATAATCAGAATAGTCCACAACTTCTAGGAGTGTGACCTAGCTATCTTGTTTAATGTTTTATTCTATGCATTCCTCTGTCAGACTCTGCGTGTATCCTCATGTCAGACACAAACTTAGCTCAGCATGATCCTGCAGGAAAAGTCGTCCATCATGGTACCTCGAGCTGACAGTCTTTTATCTTCTCGACCATGGATTCTACGCCTTCTATTTATGGATTGAGATGAGGTTTAAAGTACCGGTCTTTTTCCATTAACTGAATCCTCCTCAGGATGAGACTCAACACCTAGGGGGCCACCACGTACTGCTCTTGGATTAGAGGCTATATAAGAACATGATTGAGGGGTTGTCAAAGGAGGTTTGGATTCACACTGATTTTGAGCCCACAATTCACCACCTTACACCACGTAGCTCTTTTACTATACCACGGTTTCAATTGTGGGTCCGCTAAATAATTTTATCGTTCGAGCATGTTGCATACCTACAATGAAATATGGTCATTGATATGCTCGTGATATGTGATTTGGGCACTCCTGATGAATTTAGTGCCACCACTAAATTTTATTCGCCTTCCAATTTTAGGATCATTCTAACCACGCTGGGAGATGGTGCTAATTTTGGCGTTGAACAAGAAGACTTCTTGGAGGATGATCTGACATAACTATGCTGACGTGTCATGAAAATAGAGGTGACATGTGTCACTTGGAAACAAGCGAATGATATGCCCAAAGGTGCCTCCACTGAGTTCCACATGTCATCTCCAGATGGATTCTATGTGTCATGACTAACGAGAGTGCCACATATCTGAACTAATGACTGCCACGTACTTTGGCACTCCATAGCTCGTGAGAGGTATGCATGTAGATTTGAAGCTTCGAAGTGAACGATGACCATCGATATGGAGAGGACATGTAGCAGGGATCTGTTTACTCAAGGAGAAAACACTCTGGATGAAAACGGAAGCAAGGAGGCTGAAACTACCAAAGCCTAGAGTCCCAAATAAAACTAACACCATTAGATTTGGATGGACATGCAGCAAGGATCTGTGGTCTTTGGAAAAACATGCTAAAAATGTCGAAGCCTGAAATCCTGAAATAAATCATAACCATTCGATATTAGAGGATGCATGGTGCTTTATATGTGACTTCAGGAAAAATCACTTCGGAGGAAATTGGGAGTGGGGAAGCTGAAACTTCCGAAGTGTGAACTCTCAAAGTAAATCATGACCGCCTGATATGAAAGGACACGTGGCACTTGATCTATAACTTCAGGAAAAATCACTTTAGAGGAAATTGGGAGTCGAGAAGTCGAAACTCCCGAAGCTCGAAATACCAAAGTAAATCATGATCATCTGATCTGAAAGGACGTGTGGTGCTTGATCTTTGACTTCGGGAAAAATCCCTTTGGAGGAAATTGTGAGTGGGGAAGCCGAAAATCCCGAAGCCCAAACTCCCGAAGTAAATCATGACTGTTCGATCAGGAAGGACACGTAGTGCTTGATCTGCAACTTTGGGGCTTCCACCTGGTCTTTAAACTTCACGCAACTTTGAAGTTCCGAAAGACCGAGATTTGTTGATCTAAAATTCTCCTGGGATCTCCATCATTGAAAATTGAACCTACCTGCTTGCTTGTTTCAATCCTACAATAGACCTCTTTGAATGTTGTGCTTGTGCTTATGGTTGATTCGTGTGAAAGAAAAGTATTTGGACAACTATTGCGAAACCTGAAAACTTCATGTGATAACAAAACACACCTATAATTGTCCCAAATCAAGCAATTGATCTTAAGCATGAACATGAGATGATTGCAGAATGGAAGTTCAATCATAGTTTGCTTCAAGATAAGCTAATGTCGTGCAAGTACTAAAAACATATTAGCTCATTTGCAGTCATATTTATGATGCTATCATTGATAGTGTTGTCAACATGGATGATAGTGTCTTTAGTAAGATGTGATAGAGTAAAAGTGGCTAACAATATGTTGTCAGTTGTCATGGTTGTTTTGCAATTGATCTTGATGAGACGGGTGCACATGACAGAGAGTAAAGATAGATAACAAGTGGGGTGGCCTATCCCACAATTGATGACTAGTTATTATCCTTTTGGAGGAACAAAAGGTGTTAGTGGGGAGGCGTGATCCCAAATGGATCCAGGAACCAAAATGGGTCTAGGAAGGCCTAAAAATCATAGTTCTTAGAATCTCTTCAAAATGGACGTGTGCATAGGACTCGTCGTTACAAGCCCAACACAACTTGAATGGGCTCAAATGAATGTCGTATGAACAATATATCGCGTTCTGTTCGTTTTTCCAAACATGAAAAAATTTTGATGACTACGTAGTCCGTACAGTCTGTACAGTGATGACATGGAAGCCGACTATATAGGTCGTATGGTCGTACAGTGATGTGGCATAGGAATGGCATGCTGACTGGACAGTAGTGGCAGGCATGGATGAATCATACTTTGACACATAGAATATTATTTGGCAAATGTAATGATGCCACGTGGTCTAGTCGTGGGCTGCCACATGGCACCCTTCTGTTGGTTGTATTGGAAATAATTGTATGGACTCCATAGGAGTCAAACCTGTGACCTCCGATCCGGGCAGAGCTTTTTGGCAGGGATGGGCTACCAACCCTCCCATAGTAGTACTTGTTAACTATAGTGTAAAACTTTTATTTGAATTGTAACAAGTTTCATTTGGCAGACTAAAAGCGTTGGAGCCTAGCCCCATCCCCCTCCCCCGACACATACCATAAAACCTTAACATGTGTCCACATTGTTTATGTTTTCTGTGTGGGTTGTGGTCAGGTGTAGCCCCATTTTTGTTAGTTCGTGGTTGTATCCATAGCATAGAACCACACCATATGACCTACAGTTGACCTTTGGCCGGGGCGTTTTGGCGCAGATTTGTGGGGATAGCGCACGGTCGACAGGGCTAGCCCCTATGATCAAGGCATTTGACCAGGGGGATACGACTAGGGCCTAACAAATTGCATGTGCATGGAGCTTGGGGGAACGACCATATGGCTAAGCGCATATGACCAGGACCAAGATTTAGAAGATCCTAAGAGCGCCATCCTAGCCCGTGGACACATGGACAATGCACATATGACCATGGGCCCAGAAGAAGGGGGATGCGCCCTATTTTATCCCAAAAGTGTGTTTTGAAACTATATTACAAGATTTTAATTGATTTTTAAGCCTGTTTGGAGGGATTTTGGCCATTTTTTGGAGGATCTGGAGCCCTTTTTTAGGCCAGATCTTGGGGAGAAGTTGTGAGGTTGTTTCCAACTTCAATACTATATAAACCAAAGGTTCTTGGAAGATTTATAGAGGTTGAGAAGAGGAGAAACGCTGAAGAATTGTTAAGCCAAAGCCATTTTTATGCAGGGAATCCATTGAGGAGAGCAACTTTGTGGGCCATTTCTTAGAGATTCGTTCATCCGTTTTCAGTGTCGTTAGTTGTGTTGGGTTATTCATATCTAGAAGAACACAAACATATCAGTTTGTAATTCATTTGACACTTTTATTATGTACTTTTAAATATTTGAAGATAAATAAGAAAGCCTCACCCACTAAGACAAAGGCCCGAAGATGTAGGCGATATTGCCGAACTACATTAACAAATTTAGTTGTCATGGTTTGTTGATTCTTATGCTTATTTCCAAATCTGTATATCTTATTATGTCTTCCATTTTACATCATTAATTATTTCTCTTTCATAAATTTGTTAAATGGTTAATGAATTCATGCTTTAAAACTCAACCATAGTCTTTAAAATATCTTTTTGGATCATGAAAGTTGTAGGATATGGATCGAAAGGTTTGAAAATTTGAATTTCAGATACATGCAATATATTAGCAAGAAAATATTGGTTTATGGTCTACCAAACATCCATTTCTCCAAGGGAGTATGTGAGGGATGTGTTCTTGGAAAACACCCTTAAGATAAATTCGACAAAGGAAATTCTCTGCGAGCTTCCGCACCTTTAGATCTGATCCACATTGACCTCATGAGTCCTTTTATGCATACATGGATCAACAAAGAGAGGTTTTTTATCATTTTTGTTGATGATATCTCACGTTTTACATGGATTTACTTTCTCAGGCAAAAATATGAGGTATTTCAACACCTCTAATATTTCAAAGCCCTCGTTGAGACATAGTCCAGAAAGAATATCAAAGTCCTTTGAACTAATAACAAGGGAGAGTATGTCAATAATGAGAGCCATGATATTTTCCATGAGGCATGGATTCTATTGCAACACACAGTTCCCTATACTCCGCAGCAAAACAAAGTCGTTGAGCGGAAAAACAGATCTCTAAAGGAGATGGCATCTTGCATGCTTCATGCAAATTCACTACTATAGAGACTATGGGACGAAGCACTTAATTATGCAACATACATCCAAAACAGATATCCCCATAGATATGTTAAGGATAATACCCACTACAAGGCTTAGAGCGGCCTCAAACCGGAAGTGACCCACTTTCACATTTTTGGTTCACGTGCATGGGCCCAGATTCTCTTTGAAAAGAGGAAGGAAATTGATCCACATGGAATTGAGTGTATTTCTTTTGGCTACCCCGATGGTGTAAAGGGATATAGTCTTATTGATATTTCCTTGGACCGGATCATCATTGAGTGAAGTGTCCAATTCGAGGAAAGTTTCTCGCATGCACCTCAGCAGCCGCATGAAGACACTTTCGTTCTTCCACCTGTCTGAGATGTTGAACATGCACATGCCGACTCTTCTTCAGACGAGATTTTTGATTCAGAGGAATCAGATGATTCAAATTCAGATTTAGAGCATCCAGATGCAGTTCCAGAGCTAGAGAAGAGGCCTAATTGGGCACAAACTACTCTTCAAGATGCAGGGGATCTCATTGGTGATCCAACCGATACTAGGAGGACTCGATATGATTTCGAGGAGCCTCCTATTTAACTCACTTCCACTAAACCATTTCCCTCTAGACATGTTTTCTTGGTTCATTATTCAGAGCCATAGTCTTATGGTGAGGCTGTTGGAAATCCCTTTTGGTAATCTGCGATGCAAGAGGAGTGCAATTCCCTCCTCAAGAACCAGACTTAGGATCTGGTTCCTCTTCCTTCTAGGAGGAAAATTTTTAGATGCATATGGGTCTACAGGACCAAGAGTGCAGTGGATGGATAGATTATTGAATACAAAGCTAGGCTTGTTGCCAAAGGCTTTCTGCAAGTTCATGGTATTGACTATGATGATACCTTCGCTCCAGTAGCAAATATGGACTCCATACGATTGGAAATTTCCATTGTGGCAGCCAAAGGATGGGAAGTTCATCAGATGGACGTGAAGAATTCATTTCTTCATGGTGATCTCTCTAAAGAGATATACATGGAGTAGCCCCAGGGATTTATGCAAGACTCATCTTTGGTTTGCCGACTAAAGAAGTCTCTTTATTGCCTCAAGTAGGCTCTGAGGGAATGGTATGCTAAGATGCACTCCTACCTATTTTCATGGAACTTTGTACATTGTAAATCAGACCCAAATGTCTACATGCTCAGGATGGATGATTCACTTCTACTCTTAGTTCTGTACGTTGATGATTTCTTGATCATCGATTTTTCGACTTCAGCTATTGCTGGAGTCAAGAGGATTCTACATGATAGTTTTTTGATGACATGAATGGGTCCTCTACACTTCTTCCTTGGACTCAAGATCAATTAGAATGCATCATGCATCAAACTGTCTCAAGCCAAGTATGCATGAGATCTCCTTGAGAGATTTCACATGACAGACTGTAAGTTTTCTCTGACTCATTTCCTATCAGGGATCAAACTTGAGGATGGTGGGGAGACTCCACTGGTTGACAACACATTGTACAAACAGCTAGTGGGAGCTTGTTGTATCTCACACACTCCAGACTAGACCTCTCATATTCATTTGGCATAGTTTCCAGGTTGATGCAAGAGTCACATGAGCTACATTGGAAGGTTTCAAAGCGTATCCTTTGATACGTACAGGGCACCATCACCTTTGGGATTCATTATGTAGCATAATATACATTAGATGTTAAGAACCAGATATCAATATAGCATAGAAAATCCTCAGAAAAAGTACTCAACACATTGAAAGAGAGATAATTTCAGACAATAAGCCTCTTCGAGGGGGCAACCTCCTTTTACCCCACTTAAATGTCCAAGTACCAGATGATTCAAAATGAAAATGTCTCCTTGGTATATATTGGAGACTAGGAGGTATAATTACAACTAATGGCCTAAAGCCGACATAAATAAAACAACATTACTAATATAATATGCCTCAATTAAGGGGTAATGAGCCAATATTAAGGCTTTTGCAACACCTTATAAGGGCCATAATACTTTGGTGATAATTTATTATCCTTCTTGGCTTGCTTGAGGGACATCTGTTTGTATGGTTGTAGTCTTAAAAATACCCAATCCCCTACTTCAAAACTTCTTTCACTACGATGTT
>ML778458.1:29624-50014 GCA_009831015.1 Picea engelmannii
CTGGAATATCGGTTACCTTTATATTCAATCTTTGGAAGTTCTCAATGTGCTCGGTAACTAAACCCTTTTTCTTGAGATTTATCAATTGGCTAAAGAAGGTATTGCTCCTTGTATCCTCATAGTGTGCTATCATTTCTTCTGTGTAAATTGTCCAAGTGACAAGTGATTTACGAGAACAAAGCCATCGATACCATACAAATTGATTAGGTTCTAAATATAAAGAAGCAATTAGTACCTTTTGTGTATGTGGCACATTATGGAGATCAAAGAATTGCTCCATCTGAAGTATCCTGCTCCATCTGAAGTATCCATGTGATTGGTTCCTTGCCATCAAACTTCCTCATATCAATATTAGGAATGTGGTTGGTCTTCAAACCAAAGTTGGAGTTTCGCCATTCTTGATTCACATTCCTTATGTCCTCATCATGAATTTCATGGGATGCATTTTCACTTTCAGGTGTCTTCTCTGTTATGAAATGTTTCAATACTTCCATGATCTCCCCTTTTAAACCATCCAACTTAGTATCCAACTTAGCTTTCATTGAATCGATCTTAGTATCCAACTTAGCTTCCATTGATTCCATCTTATTTTGTAGTTCATTTATGTCCCTATGCATTTCTTCATCTTCATCAAGAGTCCAAGTAGGATTTTCTGGAGGCTTATTTGGTGTAGAAGTTCCCTTTTTCGGTGGCATGTTGGCCAAGTATCACTTTTGAACCTTGATTTTGAGGTGGTTCTGCTAGACAATATTTCTTCTGTTGTATCTCCCAAGTTTCGGTCCTTCTGGGTATGAAAATTTCTTTTATGTAGTTCTCTGATATTTCTTCTCTGCAATGCCACAAGTCTAATCAAAATTGGATGTGCCAAGTGGAATTTACGGTAACTTCCCCACAACTTGCCAATTTTTTTCCTTTCCAGGAGATCTCATCTGTATAGCGTGCCCCAGAAAAAATAATTGATATAAAACTATGAAACTCGTACAAGAAATACTAAAGACTTTCCATGATCCAATGAAACCAGTCCCATGCAATTTGGATACTCTAAGAATAAATTATCATTGTTTTACCTGGAACACCTTCTTGAGACTAGTCAATGGGACTAGTCAGATATCCTATCTTACACAGGGTGTATCTACAAATTTAAGATGACCCAAAAGCTTAACATTTTACCACATATACCTTACTAATTTATGTAAATATCCTCTAGAGTTCAGGGTCTAAAACGTTACAGAAATTCTTTTATAGTGAAAATGCCGCAATGAATTAGTTCAGGATGATTCCAGAACCCCATCTTGTACAGGCTGTATCTCTGAAATTATAAGGCCTCAGGAGTTGAATTTTGAACCCAACGTACCTTGATTCATCTACCAAATATCCTCCAAGCTGTTCCTTCTGAAATGTTGTAGAAAAAAAAGTTATAGCAAAAATGCCAAGGTGTCTCAGATGTAGCGACAAAACCCCAAGACCTTGAGCTCTGATACCATATGTTAAGAACCAAATATCAATATAGCATAGAAAATCCTCAGAAAAAGTAATCAATGCCTTGAAAGAGAGATAATTTCAGATAATAAGCCTCTTTGAGGGGGCAACCTCTTTTTACCCCACTTAAATGTTCAAGTACCAGATGATTCAAAATGAAAATGTCTCCTTGGTATATATAGGAGACTAGGAGGTATAATTACAACTAATGGCCTAAAGTCGACATAAATAAAATAACATTACTAATATAATATGCCCCAATTAAGGGGTAATGAGCCAATATTAGGGCTTAACATTAGATCTCATCAAGTTTATTGATTCTGACTGGGCTGGCGATAACACTGATCGCAAGTCCACATATGGTTACTCACTCAGTCTCGGATCCAGGTCTATATGTTGGTTGATCAAGAAACAAGCTGCCATTACTCTATCTTCATTCGATGCAGAGTACAGAAGGGTAGTTAACATAACCGTTCAGTCTATGTGGCTACAACATTTTCTCACTGAGTTGGGCATTTAGTTTCATCAGCCGATCTTCATCTGGTGTGACAATCAGAGCACTTTGAAGTTTTGAAGAGATCCAGTTCAGAGGCATAAGACGAAGCACATCAAGATCCACATGCATGACATTCGACACTTAGTACATGAGGGTATCATCTTGGAGTAAATGAAACAATTGCCTAGAAACTATATTTCTTCTTTTTACATACAAAATACATTGAGAGGGGGTGTTTCCCATGATATTTTCCCTCTTTCCTCACTTTATTTCAGTGTATCTTTTGTATTTGGGTACCTAACATGGCCTCGTTCTCGGGACCCATTCTTTATTTTCACCGTAGTGATGTTCAACGAGTTTGTTGGAGTTACTTCACCCACACCGAGGATTTCTTTTTCCTAAGGTTTTTCCTTGTTTATTAGTCATAATTATTCATTATCGAGTCTCCTCTATTTTAGGGGAGAATATTCCACCTGGAGAATATTCTCTTTCAGTTGACACTTCAATTTGACTAGTTGAGTTGAGTTTAGATGTTGCATTAGTTTTGTCACCATGTTACATTGGGATAATCACCAACTAATGCACACTTGCCTTGGGATCATTACTAGACTGGCGCATTACCCTTGATTCCCTGAGTTAACTCCTCACTAATATTTGGTTAGTCAGTTAAATGAAGACTGGTTGACTAGTTAACTCAACTATGTGGCAGTTCACTCCCGTAATTGCCTAAGAGACTAGACTAGGTGGCAGTTCACTCCTGTAATTGTTGGTGTGTGTCTAGATCACTTTACACCACCACTATGGTTCATTGGTTCTCATCGAGTGTGCACTCATTGAGTTATACATAGTATATCATGTGTAAATTATTCATTATTCACAACGGTTAATGAGAATTCTTTCATTCTTTCTCTCCTTCTTCTTCTTTCTCCTTTTCTCTATGAAAATGTGTGTATCATTGTTTATATAGATATATTATGTGCAGGATCAACACATTTGCAATATGTGATTAATATAACAAGAGTTCAATGGGTTTAGAACTAAACAACTAATCAAGTAAAGGGTTAACTTCCTCAATGAGATGAAGAAATGATATTACCTGCAAACTTCGTGGCAATAACAAAATAAAGATATAACTCAAGGAACGGAGATAGAGCTAATGATATCCATTTCACTTCCATACGAACTCATAACGGGAAGGCTATTTCTTCACACAAGCCAGAGGGAATATAGTAATTGTACAAGTGTTAATTGAGGGTAGGTTAAATTAATGGTGCCAACCTCCAAGCAATTGATGATTGGAGTTAACAAGACTTGTGAGTAATTAAACAACTCGTAAACCTTTTCATGTTACTCGCACTCATTTCCATGATGGTTGGGTATATGGGCATCATGATATGCCATTAGTCCTCCAAGTAATTCATGTACGATTATGCTTTGTTAATAGATGGAACAAATATGTTTCATAAAACCTTTTATTTATTTCCTGTGATTACTAACTTAATGTATAAGAGAGAATTTGTATTTAATATATTGTTTGTGGTGGATTGTAAGAAGGTATGTGCATATCTAGATATTATTTGAATTGCAAATCGTACTAATATGAATGTAATCTAATCTAAGTATAATCTATAATAATTGAATTGTGAATAGATTCAATAGAAACATATACAATTCTTGTGGGTGTCAATATTAGAAAATTGGAAGGTATTGAGATAGGATATTCGATAAGGATTGTTATTAACAATATTACATAAAGGAAATAGGAGTTGGGAACAATATATTAGGAGGAGTGTGTGGTTGGGATAACAAGTTGAAAATTTATAAACACAATAAAGTGAATTAACAATTACCTGACGATCCTTACCTTCAAGCACAAGGGTGGTTATTTCAATATGTTTGATAGAATGAGAACGATGATTGAATATGCATATTTTGGATTTTCCACCTGTAACATAAGAGAATTTTAAAAGGGAAATTATTGACTACTATGAATTCATAATATATAAATTATAAATTTAACAAGAGTATCGACATTTTAAATCAATCTCTTTTCATCGAGAAATAATATTAGGATTTTTTTTATGTGTGATTTGGTGGTGTTACAAATGGTATCAAGGTGAAGGTTCAAGCACTAGGGCCTTATGGGCTCAAACCAAATAAGAAATGGTTTCATTGTTAAATTATGCAATCATTGTAGAGTTGTTAAAAATAAAATTTTAACATAAAATTTGCTATGCACTTATCAGAAATAAGAATAGACAATATAGCTGAAAAAAATCGGAAAACAACACCAAGTGGACCAGAAATGTATGTAGAATTGAACAATGAACAAACCCAAAAAAAATTATTAGGGTTACTTGAAAACATGAGAAGTATAAAGGTAGAATTCCATATTATTAAAGTAGATAATGAAAAATTGTTGAAAGCAAGTAGTTAACAAGATGAACTAAATGAGATTTTACTCAAGAATGTGACTGAGATTAAACAAAATCAAAATGTAGGACAAACATCTAGCAATTCTAAGAAAGAAGTCTCCAATGATGAATCTCATAAGAGAAAATAACACCTAGTATTTAGTTATAAAACAACATCAATGATTGAGGAAAGTAGCAAGGAAAGTTTTGATAACAACAATTTACAAAAGAAACAACATAAAAACAAGAAAAGGAAATGGAATAGTAATGAATTAACTAGTGAATTTAAAAAGATTAAACCACCAAATTTTGATGGTGAGACTGAAGGAGCAAAAGCCTGTCTCCTAAACATGGGAAAATAATTCCACATCTATAATTACCTGGGGAATTTAAGGGCTAGACTGGTTGTGTATCAACTGAATGGAAAATTTGGCATTTGGTGGCAGAAACAAAAAGGGTGAATAAAGTTTGGAGCAATGAACTCACTTGGAATATGTTTAAAAAGTGTTTCAAACAAAATTACTTAATAGAAATATATTTCAATGTAAAAGATAAGGAGTTTCATGTCCTTAAACTAGGGAAAATGACAATTGAAGACTTTGTTACCAAGTTTGTAAATATAATGAGGTACATACCTTACGTTACAGAGGAAAGAGAAAAGTTACAATGGATTATGAGTTTTTTTCCTCAAGCATACAAGGATAAAATTGAGTTCCTTAACCCTAATACTACAGACAAAGTAATAAGACACACCAAATTTTGTTATACCCAGTTTAAACAAAGGTACAAAAATAATAAAAAATGGAAAGAAAATAACATAAATAACATGTCTAATACTACAAAGAAATAGTTTAAGTGTACCCATGTCATTGATGTTACAATTAACCAGTTAGAAGAAACATATTTAGTGGTAAAAAACAAAGTGTATCATCTTAGAATAGTATTTGACAAGCAGATTCAGGGAACAAACCAATCAGATCACTATTACAATGTTGGGTTTTCAAAGAACCTCATATATATAGGGATTTCCCTTTGAATAAGAATAGTAACTTGACAATGCATAGTATTCAGGAAGAAATAACATTTAATGACATGGCATAATGCAATCACACGATTCATGTATCCTTGGAGAACCAATAGGTTGATCATCAATCTACCATGGTAGAAATTGAATGTATGATCAATCAAAAATATGTATCTATTTTAATTGATCCTCGTGCAAATTCAAGCTATGTTCCCCTACTATAGTTGAAGACTCTAAATTGAATAAAGTAAAACATAGTAAATCTTTGCTAGTACATCTAGTTATTGGTACAAAATGAAAGCTAGTTGAGTTGGTCAAGGAATGCATAATAAATATGAATGGAATGGAAACTATTATGGACTTGAATATATTACCTTTGGGATCCTATGATTTACTCATGAGCATGGATTGTATTGAAACACATGCAACTGTTGTGAACTATCGAAATAAATCTTTTGATTTTTTAGATGAACTTGGGAAAAACAAAACCATTAATGGAATACCTTGTGGTGTGTCGGTAAGAAATATTTCTTCTTTAAAGTAGAAATGAAATTCAAGGAATGGTTTTGAAATATATGTTGTGAAGATAAATGAGAATTAGGACAAGATCGTTGAAAATATGTTGACTGATGATCCTATATTGTGTAAGTTTCAAGATGTATTCCTTGAATAAATTCTAGGACTACCTCCTAGACGAGACATAAATTTTACAATGGATGTTGTACCTTGGATATGAAAGGAAGTGAATATTAAGGAAGAAATGTGAAGTGCGAACTACGCGGAAGACACATAAACTGAGGAAGGGTCGAAGTGGGAAAAGAAGCAGAAAAGAAGGAGAGAAGGAAGGAAAATCTAGTCATTGGAAGAGAAGATCAAGGAAGATAAATAAGTAAGGAAGATAGATCGTGGAAAAATCAGCAAGCGAAAGAAGACATCAATGAGTTATTTGGATCACCTCATGGAAAATAAGGAAGGACAGGCTCGTGAAGCCCTTAAAGCATGGGTCAAGTTGATCTAGGGTTTTGGCACCTAGGGTTTTGACACCTAGACGTTGTCATGTAATGTATAAATAAAGGTCTAGAAGAATTTGGAGGGTTGGTTCGAAGAGAGTTTTAGGTTGGTTCGTTGATATTATGGTTGTTGTTTTTCATTGTTGAGTATTATTCTGGAGAACAATGTTGATATTGTCTTGTAATATCTTCAGCTGGGTGCGAAGATCAATCCTACAGCTGGGTGCACAGGGAGGGATGAGAGAAGAGAGAGAGATATCTGCAAGCTAAGAGCGAAGATAGAACTGTATGTTTTCATATAATATATCAAGAAACACAGTTCTGTGGAAGTAGCCCTAGGGAGAGGGTGAACCACGTATATCTTGTTGTTATTTGTGATTGATGTTGTGTTATTTCCCATCTGTTATATTGTTATTTTATTTTTGTGTTAGATATGAGATATAACTTGCGAAGTAGGTTTAAGTGAGATAAAGAATAACTAGATCGTTGTGTGTTGTTGTCCTGGATCCACTTTACATTTCCTCTAGTTGTAGACACATGTGTCTTGTAGTTAGGGTTTCCTGGTGCGCAAGTGTTGTCGAAAGGGCCAGTAGTTAGGGTTTGTTGGTGCAATGTAAGAGTTGAACCCTGGGTCTACCCCTGTGCCAACAAATGTTTCCATTGTTGGGACCCATATCTCTTTGAGGGAATGTCAATGTGGTTTCCATCGAAGAAAAAAATTCAGAAGTGGATAGAGGAACAAGAGAAGGAATTTGTTGAATCCCAGAACAAGAATCCTATCATTAGTATAGAAGACTGGTTGGGAAGGTACATCTTCACCGACATACACAAGATTTTCTTTGGAGGAATTCATAAATAATTATACGAGTTGTTATCTAGATTAGCAGATACCCAGTTTGAGATTAGATCTATACCACATGTGGTTTGGACAACAGTGTTGATCAAACGGGTCAAGAGAGTTGATAACATTGTGTCTAGGGCCATGGATTTCTAGTTTGATAGAACTATTGGAGGGTACATTACTGAGTTTTCCATTGACAAAGTTGAATCGTATAGCCAAGCAGAGAGGTGTTTCTTTAAGGGACCTAGAGGAAAGTTCCTACACTTTTTAAAGATGAGGATTAAGATGCTATTGCATGAGAAGAATATCCTAAAGATACAGTGAAGCTAATGTTCAAGAATTTAGACAACGATAGTGATACAGAGGCTAGACACATGCACAGTGAGATACCATTCAGAGAGGTTCCTGTTGCAAACATGTTTAAGGAAAACTATTGAGATGAAGGATTCTACAGTGGAGAAGAATCATATCTAACAGACAAAGAGAATTCAGAAGCCGCAAGAACAGAGGAAGTACAGACCAAATAAATTCATCGAGGAGAAATATAAACTTTAGGAACTGCGCCTACTATCGAAGTAAGTAATATCACTCCTCCTGTTGTTTTAGAGTCATTAAGTAACCAGAGTAATCAGAGTAGTCATATCAATCAGAGTATTGTTACAAGTCATTTAGTACATACTCAGTCAATAAGCCAAGGAAGATCTATGGAAGATGAAATGAAGTTTCCGATCTTTAGGGGAGATGGATATGAAGATGTTGATCAACACTGGTTCTTATGCAAAGCTGTATGGAGTATCAAGCGAGTCACCAATGAATATGTTAATAGAACCCAATTTAGTACCACCTTGAGGGATCACACTCTGAACTAGTATATGAAGTTTGTTTCAGGACCTGGACAACCTAAACCGCTTAATACTATCAAGACTGCATTGAGTGCATATTTCAAGAAACCTAAGTCGTAGTCACAATGCATTACATAGATGAAAGAGATCAAACAGAAGGTCACTGAACCTATTTGGGAGTTTGATCAGAGGTTTAAGACTCTGACAGGTCGATTGAGTTTTCAGATTCCAGATGAACAGAATAAAGAATGGTTCATTTCTTATCTCTTACCACATATCATAGTCCCTCTGATGCAACACAAGGTCGCTTTGCAGGATGAAGCATTGGAGATCGCTATGAAACTAGAAGAAGCCCCTATAGGAGAAGCCAACCCATGTATGACTCGGATCTTAAAGCAGTTAACCAGTTTATCCTTACAGGTCGAAGACATGAAGAAATACAAAGGAAAAGAGAAAAGAGAAGATATCTGGTGTATCAGATGTAAATCAGAGGGCCATGAAAAAGAGCATTGTCCCCTATTTCATGAATACTTGGTCTCTGGAGCACCTAGTCCTTTGAATCAGGCTATTGTACTCTAGTGTGAGGTATGTAGAACAAGACATCACTCTGGTGAATTATATTATATGAAAAAGTATGTCCATACACCTACCAATATTTACTGCACATTCTTCAAGTCCGTGGGACATGATGAGAAGGATTTTATGGCTTATGATCTCTTCCATGAAATACCAAGGGACACATATAGAATTTAAGGAGAAACACAACAAGAAGGAAATAATGCGCAGTTCAACTCCCCAAGAAGAGGAAACTTCAACCCTCGTGGTGGATTCATAGGAAGAGGACAAGGTGGAGGTATGGGTTGAGGTAAAGGACATATCATCTGTTATAACTATGCACAACCAGGACACTTGGAAAGGGATTATCAGAACCCTTGTACCACTTGCAACTATTGTAACTCATTTGATCATGTCATCGAAGATTGTCCAGTATTGTTGTCCAAAATTCAGGAGAGATGAGGAAACCAACAAGTATATTTAATATCAGCAGAACCTCGCAGTGAAGAACCCAAAGTCATTGTTATTACTAGAGGAGGCATTGTTACAGGAGAAGACAAAGTGACTCCAGGAAAGAATGCGGAATGATCATGAATCATAAAAGATGCAGAGAAGACATAGTTATTTGACCCAAGGAGAGAAAGGCACACTTTTGAGGAAGCAAGGAAATAATTTGGAGAATGATAAGATTCCTCATCTAAGGCACAACCATAAGTAAGGGAATGTGGAATGCCACTGGAATTTGATCAGTCTGCTAGGAAAGGAAAAGAGGTAAGAAATCTTATGGAATTCTTATGTACTTGCATTAATTTTATTAAGGATGAAAGAGTTATACAAAACCTCCAACACTTGATAAGACAGTATGATATAGGAAGGGTATATCCTCTGCTAAATAAAGTAGTACATCAGGTATCTAGAAAGAGAAGGACAAACAAGGACTTACACCTTAGTGCTAAGATTAGAGACTATGGTGTGGACTATGTGGTCCTTGACATGGGATCAGAAGTTAATGTGATGACAAAGAAGACTTGGGCACTGATAGGAAAACCTAGAATGGTTTACTCCCCTATGAGGGTCAATATGGCTAATCAACAGTCAGTGAGCCCCTTTGGAAGACTAGAGCATGTCCCTGTAGACATTGATGGGATAAGGAAATTTTCATAATTCGAAGTAATTGAGATTGTTGATGATAGTTGTCCTTATCCTGCACTGTTAGGAATTGATTGGGATTTTAACAATTCAATTGTTTTTTACCTAAAGAAGAGAAGAATGACCTTTGATGGGAATGGACTTAAAGTCATCGCATCTCTTGACCTGGATGAATGTCGCAAATACACACAACCTATCAGGGAATAAGACCATGCATACGAGCTTGAGAGCATTTAAAAGCTGACAGCAAGACAACATGATTACATTAATCCTACATCAAACGAAAATCTCAGCTTGCAAAGTGAAAGTGCATGTTCATCAGATTCAGAAGAGGCATTAGAAAATTGGTAGAACAGGATGTATGAAGTCTCCACATGACAATGTGCCAGGCTGACCGTAGGAGTTCACTAGATTGGCACATAAGTAAGTAATTCTCCAACATTTGATGGTTTGAATCACTTAGAGACATTTCTAGCTGAATTTGAGAAAATAGTACCAGCGCAATAGAGGATGTTGGCACTAGATGAGGCATTTAAAGCCACACCAGCTAGATGGTGGGGAGAACATAAGAGGAACATAGTGTCGCACCTTATTGACAATGTGCTTTTCAGAACAAGAATAAGGATGTGAAGTTTGTTACACATGCCAAAGTTGTCCTAAGGACCACACGTGAAGTTGTGAGGAGGCCTGGGGAAACAACCCTAAAGAATAGTGGGTGCACAAGTTCATTAACACCTTGGATACTATGCCCATCAATTGGTACCTGCATGAATAATTGCGCCTCATCACTACAGACTAGTATGAAATGACTCAGAACTTTATAGACACATTTTTATTTGAGAGTTAGTTCCCTACAATAGACCATGTTTTACAAACTATGAGACAAAAGGTCTTTGAGGAGGCACCTAACCTCCCTTTTCCCGAGAAGGAGATGAATGGACTGCGCCTCTTCAACATTTACATGATTTCTACAATATTAATGATGATAAGGATGATGACCCTAGAGATGTAAACATTGCAGAAACTAAAGGTCACAGAGACATGGAAGGGCCTGGGATTGAATTACCCTTTGTTGGACAACACATTAAAATTAAAAAATTTAATATTGCAAATAGATCTAGCACCTAAACTAGAAAATGTGGGAGACTATTGGGATGATACTATCATCAACAAGATCACAGAACTATTGCATGAATATCAAGACTTGTTTCCAACCATGTTCATGAACATGAAGGGAATTAAAGGGCCCATGGGAGAAATGAAAATCCCCTTGAGACCATATGCAAGACCTATCAAGAAGAGACCTTATAGTCTGAATCCCAAATATAAGAAGAAATTTAGGATTGAATTGGATAGAATGTTGGAAGCAGGAATCATAGAGCCTGTTGAAGAATCTGAATGGATTAGCCCTATGGTGGTCCCAGATAAGAAGACAGGAGAAATAAGGATTTGTGTAGATCTACGAAGACTGAATGATGCATGCCTGCATGACCCATTCCCTACACCCTTTACTGATGAAGTTCTAGATAATGTAGGAGGACATGAGGTCTACTCATTCAAAGATGGATTCTGAGGTTATCATCAGATAATAATTGCTAAGGAAGACTGACACAAGACCACATTTGTGACAGAATGGGGTTCTTTTCAGTACACAGTAATGTGGTTTGGCTTGAAGAATGCACCAACCATATTTTCTAGGGTGGTGGTTGAAGCATTTAAGGACTTCTTACACAAGTTTCTAGAAGATTATTTTGATGATTGGACTTTCTTTATATTACTCAAAGAACATATTCAATGTTTAGGATTGATGTTAGATAAATGTAGGCAATGCCAGATTGCCCTGAAATTAAAAAAATGTATTTTCTTTTCACCCTTTGGACTACTGCTAGGGAATATTGTGTGTAATAAGGGATTGTTGGTAGATCCTTCCAAGATTGCCATCATTGTTGATCTACCTCCCCCTACTTCGGTCAGATAGTTAAGCACCACATTGGGGCACACTGGATACTATAGAAAGTTCATTAAGGGTTATGCACATATAACAATACCTATGGAGAAGCTATTAAATAAATACAATAAGCTCCAATGGACAGAAGAATGCTAGCAGAGATTTGACACAGTAAAACATAAAATTCTTACTGAGGCAATATTTCTTTTCCCAGATTGGAGTAAGGAGTTCAATGTTCATGTCGATGCCTCGTCCATTGCATTAGGATAATTTTTAGCATAGCCGGGTTCAGGAGACATTGACCACCCTATAGCCTTTGCTAGCAGGAATATTTCTACAGCTGAGAGGAACTACACTACAATTGAAAGAGAAGGCTTGGCTATGGTCTATGCACTATAGAAATTTAGACACTATTTGTTGGGAGGACATTTTAAGATGTTTACTGATCACTCTAGGTTGAAATACTTAGTCAAAAAACCAGTGTTGGGGGGGCGACTATTCATATGGATATTGCTATTCGAGGAATATCACTTTGATATTATGGTTAAGCCAGAATGAATGACTAAAGGACCTGACCACTTATCCAGGTTGGAACATGGAAAGGAACCAACTAGCCTGGAGGATACACTTCCAGATGCATAGTTGTTTGCCATCAGGAAAGTCGATGATCACTTCACTGAGAAAGTTTAGTTCCTTTCCACAGGAATGACACCTCGCAAATACAGAGACATTAAGAAGAAAACATTGGTAGTCCGTGCATCTGACTTTCAACTAATAGATGGATAGTTGTATAAAATGGGACCCGATGAGATCTTGAGGAGATGTTTTATGGAGGTAGAAAGACCACTGATTCTGGTAGAAGCACATGAAAGCATCACAGGAGGACATTATGGAAGGAAAACAACAACATAGAAGGTTCTCATAGCTGGCCTCTGGTGGCCTACTTTACATAAGGATGCTAAGGAATACTACAAAGCCTGTGTTGTATGTCAAAGAGTAGGAAAGCCTTCTAGAATATATGATATGCCTTTAGCACCAAAATTAACATTATAGGTATTCAAGAAATGGGCCATTGACTTTGTGGGACCTATTATCCTACCAGGAAGGCGCATAGGAGCTAGATATATTATCATTGCGACAAAGTATTTGACCAAATGGGAAGAAGCAAGAGTAGTTAAGGATTGTAGTGCAGCCACAACTGCACGGTTCATTTTTGAGGATATCATAACAAGGTTTGCATGCTCGGAGATCCTCATGAGTGATCAAGGCACACATTTCATTAACAAAACTATTGAATCCTTGACTCACGAATTTGAATTTCACCATCAGAAGAGTACTCCATACCACCCACAGGAGAACAATACAGTCAAATATTGCAATAAGATCTTGGAGACAATGCTGACTAAGATTTATAGTGTTAATAGAGATGATTGGGATTTAAGAATTTCCGCAGTATTATGGGCCTACAGAACTACTTGAAAGAAGTTAACAAAACAAACCCCATTTAAATTGGTATATGTCTTGGAAGTAGTGGTACCTATGGAATATTTGGTTCCTAGTTTAAGAATCTCATAATTTACAGGTATGGATGAAATAGGCGTTGTTCAATACAGTCTTGCCCGATTACTGGAACTAGAAGAAGATAGGTTCATTTTAGGATTTCATCAGCACATACAGAAAGAAAGACAAAAGGCTTATCATGAAAGACACATTAGGGGAAAATCATTTAAGCAGGGAGATTTGGTATTGTTATATGACAACAAGTTCACGAAGCATTGAGGGAAGTTCAGGACACATTGGCTAGGACCATTTGAGGTAGAATACATCACAGAAGGAGGAGTTGTGCAGTTGAAGACCCTTAATGGAGAATGGAAAGAAGGTTTGGTAAATGGGAGTCAGTTGAAATTGTATTATGACAACCAACTGCCTCACAGCTCTCAGTAAAAGTACAAAGAAGAAGGGTCTAGTACCAGGCGTAGTTGAAACTGGGTACCAAACATGGAAAATATAGTCTGCACAAGGAAGGGAGGGACCGAGAAAAATCATACACTGCTCCGTGCAATCTGAAGTCGAAGTAAAACATAAGGATCAGTCTTTCAGTGATTCAAGATGAGTCACAAGTGAGTTTTGGGGGCATGTTGGCCCTTGGATATGAAAGGAATCAAATATTAAGGAATAAAGGCGAAGTACAAACTGCGCAGAAGACACATAAATCAAGGAAGGGTCGAAGTGGAAAAAGAAGCATAAAATAAGGAGAGAAGGAAGGAAAATCTAGTCGTGGAAGAGAAGATTGAGGAAGATAAAGTAGTAAGGAAGATGGATCATAGAAAAGTCAGCAAGCAGAAGAATACATCAACGAGTGCTTTGGATCACCTCGCAAAAAAGAAAGAAAGTCAGGCTGGCGAAGTCGTTAAAGAATGGGTCAAGTTGACCTAGGTTTTTGGCACCTAATGTTTTGGATCTAGGGTTTTGACACCTAGACATTGTCATGTAATGTATAAATAAAGGTCTAGAAGGCCTCGGAGGGTTGGTTCGAAGAGATTTTTATGTTGGTTCTTTGATACTATGATTTTTGTTGTTAATTGTTGAGTATTGTTGTGGAGAACAGTGTTGAGACTTTATTGTAAGTTCTTCAGCTAGGTGCGAAGATCAGTCCTACAGCTGGGTGCACAGGGAGGGACGAGAGAAGAGAGAGAGAGATATGCAAGCTAAGAGCACAGATAGAACTGCATGTTTTCATATAATATATCAAGAAACACAGTTTTTTGGACGTATCCCTAGGGAGAGGGTGAACCATGTATATCTTGTTGTTCTTTTTGATTGATGTTGTTTTATTTTCCATATGTTATATTGTTATTGCATGGATGTGTTAGATCTAAGATATAACTTATGAAGTAGGTTTAAGTGAGATAAATAATAACTAGATCATTGTGTGCTGTTGTCCTGGATCCACTTTACATTTTTTCTAGTTGTAGACACCTGTGTCCTGCAACCCCTTATTGCTACTTTGGGTGAGACTGCATCTGCTTCACAGGTGTTGTTGAAAGGGACAATATTTAGGGTTTTTTGGTGCATTGTAAGAGTTGAAACCTGGGTCTACCCTTGTGCCAACAATGGATATTGTACTCGAGTTTTCACCAGTGTCTAAAGTGCCTTATATAATGAGTATTCTTGAATTGACTGAATTAAAAATGAAACTTCAAGAGTTGTTGGAAAAACATTACATTAGACCAAGTGTGTCTCTATGGGGAGCATCGGTCTTGTTTTTGAAAAATAAGGATGGAAATTTTAGGTTGTGTGTTGATTACAAACAACTAAATAAAATGACAATAAAAAATAAGTACCCTTTACCTCGTATTGATGACCTATTTGACTAGGTTGGAGAAGATAAAATATTTTCTAAGATAGATTTAAGGTCAAGTTATCATCATATCAAGATTAAAGATGAAGACATTCATAAAACTGATTTTAGAGCCAGGTATGGACACTATGAATTCATAGTGGTACCCTTTGGCTTAACAAATGCTCCTACAACATTTATGTGCCTAATGAACAATGTGCTAAGAAAATACTTGGATAAATTTGTGATATTGTTTATAAACAATATCTCGATTTATTAAAAGACAATTTAAGAGCATGAAGAACATCTAAGGTTAGTTATGGAAACCTTAAGGGAGCATCAGTTGTATGCAAAATATAGTAAATGCCATTTTTATCAAAGTAAGGTGTAGTACTTCGGACATGTGATCTGAAGAGAAGGAATTTATGTTGACCTTGAAAATGTCAAAGCCATCTTATATTGGCAAGTTCTGAAGGATTTTTTGGATATCCTATATTTTATGGGCATTACAGGTTATTACCGGATGTTTACTGAAGGGTTTTCAAAACTCACTTACCAAATTACTTATTTACAAAAAAAAGGGAGTCTAGCTTAAGTGGAATGAAAAGTGTTAGGAAAGTTTTGAGAAATTAAAACAATTATTAACCTCCGCACCTATGTTAAAATTAGCAGATCTGCACAAGGAGTTTGTAGTATGTATAGATGCCTCAAAGGAAGGATTAGGGAGAGTTTTAATGTAGGATAATTATAATATTTCATATGAATCAAGGAAACTTACACCCCATGAGAAACATTATGCAACTGATGATTTATAATTAATTACTATTATTCATTATTTGAAAATGTGGCAACATTATCTTCTGGGTAGGAAATTTGTGTTAAAGACTGATAATATCATCCTTAAATATTTCTTTGATCAATCCAATGTAAATGCCAGGAAAGAAAGATTCCTAGACTTTCTAAGTGAATACGATTTAGAAATCCATCATAAAAAGGGGAAACGAAAATAAGGTGGGAGATACACTTGGTAGGAAGGTAAACACAATTTTCATTTGTAGCATACAATAAGTTTTAAAACATAAAATTCTGAAAACCATAGAAAAAGATGATAAATACAAGGAAATTCTTGAAAAATGTCAAAACAATCAACTAACGAACAATGAAGTGATGTTTAGTTGCAACAAGGAAAATTTAATCTTATGTAACAACATAATTTATGCACCAAATAATGTAGACTTGAAAAAATTGATAATAGAAGAAGTACAAAATAAACCATATTCAGGTCATCCTCGTTATCAAAAGACAATAACAACTTTAAGGAAAGAGTATTTTTGGCCTAAAATGAAAACAAAAGTAGTTGGGTACCTTTCTAGGTGTCTAGAGTGTCACCATGTTAAGGGTGAGCACCATCAACCGACTAGATTATTACAACCTATACCCATTCCCGAGTGGAAATGGGAAGTAATCAATATGGATTTCATCACCAAACTACCTGTAACTAAGAATCATAATGATTTATAATGGTTGTGATTGACAAACTTACTAATGAAGCACACTTTATTATGATAAAATCGACTCACAAGTCTATACATATTGCATATATTTTTATGAAAGATATTTTTAGAATGCATGGTTTACCTAAAAAAAACATTTCTTACAGAGATACAAAATCTACTTTGAATTTCTTGAAAAATTTGTGCAGTCGAATGTATACACAACTAAATTTTAGCACTGATTACCATCCTTAAACTGACGGTTAGACTGAAAGTACAAACCAAATTTTTGAGGATATGTTGTGAATGTACGTTATGGATTTTCCAACAAAATGGGAAGATTATCTTCATTTGATTGAATTCACATACAAAAACGGTTATCAATCATCTCTAAAGATGAGTCCTTTCGAAGTGCTATATGGTAGGAAGTGTAGAACACCTATGAGTTGAGATGATCCTATTGACAGTATCATTTTAGGGCCCAATATGTTAAAATAAATGGAAATAATAGTGTAGAAAGAAAATTATAGTTTGAAAAGTGCACAGGACATGCATAAAATTTATGCATATTTAGAAAGGACACAAAAAGAGTTTAGTGTTGGAGACCATATCTACATAAAATTAAAACCCAAAAATAGTTCATTCAAACTTGGAAAGATATCTAAGTTATCACCATGGTATTGTGGACCTTTAGAAGTGTTGGCCAAAGTAGGACCAATAGCCTACCAATTTGCAGTACCAGTCAACCTAAGAGTACATAATGTATTTCATGTTTCATTGTTAAAAAAACATGTGCCTGATATAACTCATGTGGTAAATTGGAATGTGATCCAGGTGGAACCTCTACACATACTCGACAGGAAGGAAACTCTATTAACGAACATAGTCATTGCCCAGGTTAAAGTGCAGTGGAGGCACTTTAGTCCTGAGAAGGCCACTTGGGAAAGGGAGGAAGATATGAAAATATCTTACGCATTTCTATCCCAAAGATGATATGATTGGTCGGAACACTGAGGATGGTGTTTAGTTCAGGGGGGAGGATGTAATATCCCTCCAATTTAAATATTTGAATAATTTTGACCATTTGTAGTTACTGAATTTCTTTGTTGTGCTACACTATAATATAAACATTTTGATTATCATAAACACTTGATGATGAGAACATTTTTTTAAATATCATTTCAACATTATTTAAAAAAAAAACACTTGAGACAAATTGATGCGAGAACCTAGTTATAACAAGATAAATTATTTATTCCATGGGAAAAGTGAAAAAGGGATAAAAACGTTGAGGGTGAAATTTAATGTTGTCCATGAGCACAAGTGTAAACCTACTCCCAAGAGTTTCAGAGTTTAGGGAGAAAGTTAGCTAGAAGTTAGGACAAGACTACCAAGAGTTAGGGATGAGGCTAATTTGGAAAAGAAAAAGACCTAGGATGTTTATTCTTTGTTGGGAGGGGAAAGGGACATGAAGAAAGACAAATATGGTGTAGGAAGGATGTTGTTGAGCACTTGTGCAGAGTTTGAAACTTGGTAATTACCTGGAAAAGTTTATTGACATTTTTAAGTTTCTTATGGAATAAGTAATTTGGCTCAGTGGTGACAGGAGCAAGAAATATGTGGTTACTCCAGTCTTTGGTTGGGAGTAGTTGGAGTCTCTCCTCAATTTTTCCCTATTACACTTTTGGTTCATACATGTATCTTTATCTATATTTATTTTTGTATCTCTTCTAATGATTTTTTTATAGTAATGGTTAAATTTACTGTAGGAATTGTACATATATACTTTTATTATCTTTTTTATTATATAGAAAAATAAATTTGAATGTTGTTCGTTATAGTAATGGAAAATGAAAAAAATATTTCATCTAATTAACAATAGTACAATACTAGAGATTTTATTTATTTATCATAGCATCATATGAGTAATCATTTATTAACAATCAAGAAGTTTGTAATGTAGAAAATAAAATAATTTGTATACAATCTGTGTGAAACTCAATCGTATCCTTTATTTGTAATAGTCATAGAATTTCTTTCAGTGTTTATGAGAAAATAAATTGTTTTTGGAAATAAAAATCAGTACTAAAGTATTGATAGTACTAACATAGTCAAACTATGTTCATATAATCAAATTACTATTGGAATAAACCATACAGAGGTAAATATTTTCAATATAAAATGTACAGAGTTACTATCAATATAACCAAAAGATATAAGAAGAACCAATCTTGGAATTTAGTTTGGAAAAAAATAAATCCTAAATACATGAGTAAACACAAAGACAAATAATCATAGTGTAAACATAAGGAGTGATATCTCTGTATGAGCTTACCCTAGGAAATGGACCATGATTTTTTTTTTTAAAATTACAAGAACAAAAAGATCAGTACCTCAATAGGTATATTTCGTACTCTTATGAGTTTCCAACTCAATTTAGAGAGAAATGTTTATCCATGGATAAATTTTGTTTGAGGGGTTGGAATAAGCGTGAGATCGAGCCAAACCCCATGCCTTCAACACAGAAGGAAACATGCTATAATTTGAAATAAGTGTCAAATTTATAGAGGGATCTATAAGCATGGAGAAGAGTTTAAGCTTCCTACCAGGTGGGTGGATATCATAACCTTTCTAAGGGATTCACTAATATTGGGCATAATAAATAAAATCTCTTCTAAATGGAGGAACTTCCAGGTTGAAAGGGTTACAAAAAAATTTACTTTGTCAAATCCATAGAAAAATATTTATGGCAGTATAAGAAAAACATTTGACAACCCCTACGTATGGAAGAGAGATCTCAAACCTAGATAAATTGTTATCTATTCCATTAGAAAATACATATGTGATTAATAAAAACAAGAGGTCGTTGGGTTCATACCTAAAAAACCAAACAAGTAAAGGGTTAACTCCCTCAACGAGATGAACAAGTGAGATTGCCTGCAAACTTTGTGACAATAACAAAAAAAAGAGATAACGCAAGGAAAGGAGATGGATCTAATGCTATGATTTTCACTTCCATACAAAATCATAAGGAAAAGGTTTTAGTTTCACACAAACCCAAGTGAATATAGTAATCATACAAGTTTTAATGGAATGTAGGTTAAATTAATGGTGCCAACCTACAGGCAATAAATGACTGGAGTTAATGGGACTTGTGATTAATTACATAGTTGGTAAACCCTTACATGTTTCTCACATGTATTTACATGATGGTTGGGTATATGGGAAGGAAGATATTCCATTAATACTCCAAGGAATTCATGTACAATTATGCTTTGTTTACAACTAGAATGAATATGTTTCATAAAACCTTTTTTTATTTCTTTTGTGTGTGTGTGTGTGTGTGTGAGAGAGAGAGAGAGAGAGAGAGAGAGAGAGAGAGAGAGGAAGGGAAGGAATAGAGGGAAGAGGTTTATATAGAGGAAACAAGAGAAAGGGGAGAGAGTTGGAGGGGGATACAATGAGTGAGAGAGGAAGGGAGAGGGAGAGAGAGAGAGAGAGAGAATAGATAGAGGGATGTAAGGGGGGAGAGAGGGATTGTTTTGGAGTTTGAGAGGGAGGAAGAGGGATACCAAGAAGGGGGGTAGAGAGAGAGATGTGGGAGAGAGATGGTAGATGTAGTAGAGAAATATAGGAGAGATAGTGGGAGGGAGGGCGAGTGAGAGAGGGAGGGGGAGATATAAAGAGAGTGTGTGAGAGAGGGAGAGAAGAAGACAAGGAGATTGTGTGAGAGTGTGAGAGGGGGAGAGAGGAAGAAAAAGAGAGTGTTAGAGGTAGGGAGAGGGATACCAAGATGGGG
>ML778458.1:57008-67701 GCA_009831015.1 Picea engelmannii
AATGCATAATAATAACTTGAATTTCAAAGATACCTTAGGTGACCCCTTTGAGTGGGAAAGGGATGTTGATTATAGAAAAAGGAGGTCAAAAAGGGTGATACTGGCATATAGTTGGAGGTCAATGGTAAGTAGTATGGGCGAAGAACATAGTCAAAACCGGGGACCAACAATGATCCAAGAGGAAGGCCAGTAAAGTATATTGTATATGAAGAAGATTATATTGAAGAAGAAGATGATGTAGAGCTAGAGGAGGAAGAATATGGGTCGACAGATGAAGAAGAAGGAGAAGATGAACCAGGTGTAGGAGACAATGCATCGGTTCTTGATGATGATATCGATAAATATATGCTCGAAAATGACATTGATGATAATCATGATATCATCAATCCTTTCAACATTGTTTGTGAAATGGATGTTGATATAGATGTTGAGGTTGATGATCAAGAAGAGGATATAGAAGAAGGATGATACAAATGTTGCGTTGGTCGATGAGGTACGTAGCTAGATATTTTAATTTGTATGATTTTTTCTCTTTAAATAATTTTTTATGTGGGTTAATTACATGTTTTTAAGTTTTATTTCATTTTTACTTTGGTATTTTCTATGCATGATTACTATGTTGTTGTTCTTTTTGTTTTTTTTTAATAGATTGGGTATTGGGGAATTGAGAGGGATGTGAGGGGGGGGAGGGGTCATATGAGCTTCCACCTTCATGTGGTTGGCCTTGTTTAGTAGAGAATAAATTATTCTCGAAACCAAGAGAAGTTCATTCATTCATCTTTATTCTCAAAGATCACTCATAGACCCACTCTATATATTGTATCATCTCGTCCTAATTTCCTTTTAATTTTATGATCGGTCAAATTTTAAAGGAAACAACTATTAAAAGACATTGTACTAGGGATAGAGTACATGATGGGAAACAGTGAACTGTGAATGGGGCCAACATTGAAATTTTTTCAAAATGTTTATGTATGCACCGAAATTTGACATGGATACTCTATTCACATTTGACATGCACTGAAATTTGACATGGATAGTCTTTTCCATGTAAAATTTCAAGATAGTTCTGACAAAAATTCTATAGAAGGGAAGTTCCATGTCAAATTTCAATATAGTTCTGACAAGGATTCTATAGAAGGGAATGACTAATGATGACAATGAGAGGTGCATCATGATGAACATTGATGCAAATGTGCACGATCTCAAAGATTATGTGGGGACATCATACATCCTTACGTCTTGAAACCCTCCCATACCGTCAAGGCATGTATCTAGTCTAACCATGTCAAATTTTGATGCATACAGGCACATATTGAAGAAATTTCAATGTTGGCTCAATTCACTGCTCACTATGCGGGGTCCATGCATGAAATTTGTGGTGGGTCAATTGAAGCTTCTGCGACATCAACTTGACTTGGTAATTCAATAATCAAACCCTCCTTAAGTATTATGCGAGGAAATCAAACATCCTTAAGTATTGTGATGGGTGTTATGAGATCCTTAAGTATTATGCATGTTCGGTGGAAGAATATTGTGATGGATGTATTGGAAGTTCTATGTCAAATTTCAAGATAGTTCCGACAACGATTCTGTAGAATGGAATGACGAATGATGACAATGAGAGGTGTAGCATTATGAATGTTGATGCAAATGTGTACAATCTCAAAGGTTATATGGGGACACCATACATCCTTGAGTCATGAAACCCTCCCATACCATCAAGGCATGTGTATAGTCTAACCATGTCAAATTTCGATGCATACAGGCACATATTGAATAAATTTCAATGTTATCCCCATTCACTTCTCACTATGCGGGGTCGGTGGATGACATTTATGGTGGGTGAATTGAATATTCTGCGACGTCAACTCGATTTGGTAACTCAATAATAAAACCCTCCTTAAGTATTATGTGGGGACATCAAACATCCTTAAGTATCGTGATGGGTGTTATGAGATCCTTAAGTATTATGCGGGTTCAGTGGAAGAAATTTGTGATGGGTGTATTGGAAGTTCCATGTCAAATTTCAATATAGTTCTGACAACGATTCTATACAAGGGAATGACAAATTATGACAATGAGAGGTGTAGCATGATGAACGCTGATGCAAATATGGATGATCTCAAATCTTATGTGGGGACATCATAGATCCTTGATTATTGAAACCCTCCCATACCTTCAAGGCATGTGTCTAGTCTAACCAGGTCAAATTTTGATGCATATAGGTACATATTGAATAAATTTCAACATTGGTCCCATTCATTGCTCACTATGCGGGGTCGGTGCATGACATTTGTGGTGGGTTAATTGAAGTTTTTGCAACATCAAATCAACTTGGCAATTCAATAATCAAACCCTCCTTAAGATTTACGTGGCACATCAAACATCCTTAAGTATCGTGATGGGTGTTATGAGATCCTTATTTATTATGCGGGTTTGGTGGAAGAAATTTGTGATGGGTGTATTGGCAGTTCCATGTCAAATTTCAAGATAGTTCTGACAACGATTCTATAGAAGGGAATGACGAATGATGACAATGAGAGGTGCAACATGATGAACGTTGATGAAAATGTGGACGATCTAAAATATTATGTGGGGACATCATACATCCTTGAGTATTGAAACCCTCCCATACCGTCAAGGCATGTGTCTAGTCTAACCATGTAAAATTTCGATGCATACACACATATTGAAGAAATTTCAACATTGGACACATTCACTGCTCACTATGTGGGGTCAGTGCATGGAATTTGTGGTGGGTGAATTGAAGCTTCTGTGACATAAACTCGACTCGATAATTCAATAATCAAACCCTCCTTAAATATTATGCGGGGACATCAAACATACTTAAGTATTGTGATGGGTGTTATGATATCCTTAAATATTATGCGGGTTCGTTGGAAGAAATTTGTGATGGGTGTATTGGAAGTTCCATGTAAAATTTCAAGATAGTTCCTACAATAATTTTATAGAAGGGAATGACAAATGATGAAAATGAGAGGTGAAACATGATGAACATTGATGAAAATGTGGACGATCTCAAATATTGTGTGGGGACATCATACATCCTTGAGTCTTGAAACCCCCCCATGCCGTCAAGGCATGTGTCTAGTCTAACCATGTCAAATTTCGATGCATACAGGAACATATTGAAGAAATTTTGACGTTGGCCCCATTCACTGCTCACTATGTGGGGTCAATGCCGGACATTTGTGGTGGGTGAATTGAAGCTTTTGGGACATCAAATCGATTTGGTAATTCAATAATAAAACCCTCCTTAAGTATTATGAGGGGATATAAAACATCCTTAAGTATTGTGATGGGTGTTATGATATCCTTAAGTATTATGCGAGTTCAGTGGACGAAATTTGTGATGGGTGTATTGGAAGTTCCATGTCAAATTTCAAGATAGTTTCGATAACGATTATATAGAAGGGAATGATGAATGTTGACATTGAGAGGTGCAACATGATGAACATTGATGAACATGTGGACAATCTCAAATATTATGTGGGGACATCATACATCCTTGAGTCTTGAAACTCTCTCATACTGTCAAGGCATGTTTCTAGTCTAACCATGTCAAATTTCGATGCATACAGACACATATTGAATAAATTTCAACATTGGCTCCATTCACTGCTCACTATGTGGGGTTGGTGTCGGACATTTGTGGTGGGTGAATTGAATTTTTTGCGACATCAACTCGAATTCGTAAATCAATAATCAAAAAATACTTAACTATTATACGGGGACATAAAAAATCCTTAAGTATCGTGATGGGTGTTATGAGATCCATGAGCATTATGTGGGTTTGGTGGAAGAAATTTGTTATGGGTGTATTGGAAGTTCCATGTCAAATTTCAAGACAGTTCTGACAACAATTCTATAGAAGGGATTGATGAATGATGATAATGAGAGGTGGAACGTGATGAACATTGATGAAAATGTGGACGATCTCAAATATTATGTGGGGACATCATACATCCTTGAGTCTTGAAACCCTCCCATACCATCAAGGCATGTGTCTGGTCTAACCATGTCAAATTTTTATGCATACATACACATATTGAATAAATTTCAATGTTGTCCCCATTCACTGCTCACTAGGCAGGGTCAGTGCATGAAATTTGTGGTAGGTGAATTGAAGCTTCTTCCATTGGGTGGTCCTCAATACTAACCTAGGAATGGGAAACAATGACCTTCGAATGGGCCGAATGTTGAAATTTTTTCAAATTGTTTCTCTATGCACTGAAATTTGACATGGATAGACCATTCACATGCCTTAATGATATGGGTTGGTTTCTGGACTGAAATTCAAGTCACAGTACACCCACTTGTTTTGGTTCTAGACTTATTAGACTTATGTCTTATCGATAGATATTGAATTGATCATGTAACAAAAAGGGTGCCTCAAAACATTCTTCGTCATATTCCCATAATTACACGTTTGCAACTATTGTTCAAGTGTGAAAGTATATCACAATTTATGGATTACCATGCATGGAAAAGAAGTGGATATGTTGTTCTTCGAATGCCTACCATTGGTTTTGAATTTAGGGAAATTGAGGAAAAGTGGGCATATTTCAAAGATGAACCTCATAATGTTAGGAGGCATATTTCAAAGATGAACCTTGTAATGTTAGGATTTCATTGGAAGTTTTTGGTGTTAATCCATTCGTAGAGATTAGGTCCTAAGATGAAGTATCTTCATTCAATTTTTTTAGGAAAGGTTGTGTTTGATGAGTATAGGCACCTCCTCCCTAAGAACCATAGGTATTGTACTACCGAAAAACATCTTTTCAATGGGAAAGAAGAGACTAGTTTAAAATCATGAAGAATGACACCTCGCCTATGGAGGCTGCAATATAATATAAAGCATCAAGGTACAGAATTTCTTTATGTATCGTATATGTAATGTTTTGAATTTTTAGTTTAATCATTGAATTTATTTTATCGAATTTGATAATTATTGTTGTCATTTATTTTATGCTTCATGAAGGCCACCATCATGAAGGTATTAATAATGGGATTCCATGAGGAATGAAATGTTATCCCACTAAATTCATGAGGTTTCCCTACAATGAGGAGCTAAAAATATCTATTTTGTTTTGATACAATACATATGCTAATTTTTTAGATACCCAAGATCCAATTGTTGGACCTATTATTAAAACTAGGTGATCTAATTAGGTGGTGGGTGCAATAGTGAAGATTTTTCTAAAGACAAATAGACAATAAAATATTTCGCAATATGATGTTTATAGGGAAGACCTTTTAGATATTACCTTACCTCCAACTTTATAATTTTCTTACAACACATCATTTAACCACACTGTCTTTCGTGCATGGGTCAATGTTAAACCATTTCTTACAATTAGATAACTTTTCCCCTTTTGTGGTGACAATTTTGTAATTTCCCCCTCTAAAATATTATGAGAATATCTAGGATTTTTTATAATCAACCATGGTTTTTCAAACAAGGTAGTCTTGAAGTTATTTCAATGCCATATAACGTTACTCCCTTATTGAATAGTATTTGAGGGTTTCAACATGTAGATATAACATATCAACATCCTTAAAGGATCCTCCTCTCACGGGAAGGTTACCCCCTTTAAGAATCTCTTTCGCTTCAGTAAACCCTCAACTTGGTCATCCTTTTACATTAAGAAGGCTTCCTCCATGTGGATTATGGATAAATAAAAAGTACCTCCAATATTGGATCTCCAAATATTATGGATCTTTCCTAAAGGATATAATGTATGATTGACTCATGTTATAATTTTCTTCATTATATAATTTCTCATTGTGGAGATGACACTATTATAGCTCAAGCCAAAGGACCCTAGTTCATTGACGACGTGGGACTCTTTATAAGGCCATGTACTCACATATTCACACCTTGTGACCTTTGTTCCCAATAACCACACCCTCCTCATTGACCTTTTTATTACCTTTCTTATTGGATAAAATACTAGAGACCCCTTTCTTACCTTTCTTAGTGGATGGAATAATGGAATACTAAAGATTGGCTTTTTTCTTACCTTTATTATGCAAGAGCTAGTCATCCAAAGTAGGAATGTATACATGCATAATGTTAAGAGTATACAATTATTACTTGTTGAAGTTCTTATATGACAATACAATCCAATTGAACCATTCCAAATTCTCGTGTAAGACTAGATTGGTATGTCCATGTTCGAATTCCCCATCTCATATATCTATCTATCTAAATTTCATTTTTAATAAAAAATTAAGGATGTATCTACCCATATGTGAAATGTTAGAATGTCGTACTTTCCATGTCAAAATAGAGTCGCAAGAAAATTTTAATCCTCTCTAGATAAAATCATCCTAATACTAAGATGTAAGAGTTGAAACCACCTTCTCCCTTTCTTCCCAAACTATTTGAATTAGTGCAAAAGAACCACAAATCCTAAAATAACTTGAAGCAACATTCACATGATTGAGGGTGAAAAGTCTATTTATTTTGGATCTAAATTTTGTTTTAACAATTATGTATTAGGTCAATCTTTTTGAAGGTTCATCACCAATCATTGAACTCGCTATCTTCTTTCCTAACATGCTTCCTCCATGCACAATTATATTAGTTTATATGAGGCCTTTGCCTTTTTTAGGCAAGGAAAAGATTCTCCATGGACCCAATATTGACAATGCATGGTCCACCACATTTTTAGAGAATAAAAAACCTCTAAGCACTCAAGTTTCTATATGATTAATTTTGGAAGAAAAAATAAACCAATAACCATACATAATAAATGTGTCTTTCTTGAATATTTTTTCTATAGCCATTATTTTACTAAAAAAATTCATGTCTTTAAATAATGAACTATTAAGTTTTTGTTAAAAATATAATATCCTAGCAACATGGGAAGGAACAGAATGGGCTAGATGCTCATGACTCAATACTTTATTTTTTTTAATTGGCTTTTAAAAGGCCCATGATATGGTCAAGTTTCCCTTCATCCTGGTTACACTTAAGGCTCTTGAATTTGTCCCCTTGTTCCCTAGAGCCATGGAAAATCTTCTTAAAAGAAATGATTTATCTCTCCATCAACATATTTAAATAAGAAGAAGTAGGGATAATCCATTATATTTAACAAGGATATATGCTGGCACTTTAAATTTATGTGATGGTAATATAATCCTTGGTCTTCTTTATCTTTCACATTATAGGTTAATGTTTGATTAAATACATCCCTCTCCCTAAACAAGGAATCAAGTAGTTTGTCACTGGGAATTTTGCTAATGATTTATTTCTCACCATTAGAGAGATATATAAATTAATGATCAATGCAATGGACTATATTTATATATTTTATTTATCCTACGAGTCCAAAATTTAATGGGACAAAACTAAATGTCACAAACTAGGCCCTCAATACCTTCCTAGTTGGATCACATATTGGGGTTGGTTGGCTTCCTTTTGTGTTTTAGGAATCCTCCTAATAGATGTGGTAGATTGTCATCCAAAGAGATAAAAAGAGAAATAAAAATTGGCACACTGAGATAATTCCCATGGTTGCAATCATTTTCCAAATGTGCACTAAAATATTGGTTGTAACCTATGTCTATGATTGATCCTCTCTTTTGGTTCCCTCAACTAGCCAGTTTCAGTACTTGGAGAAATCTATTTATATCATTTTTTGGGAAAGTATGGAGGGTGGTAAGAACTTCACAAAGTAAATTTAAATTTTTGTTGCATGTTGAGGGTGTATATGGAAATCCTTGTAATACACATCCAACCTAGAGGTTTTGTGCACCAAATGGATTATTAGAGTAATATAATAAAACAAGGCCTCAAATTATTGATGAAATACAAAGTCTAATATTTGGTTTGTTTTTTAATGAACATTTCTTATGGTGGTCCTCTATCCTTTGTACAAAGGAAAAACTTCATTGAGACAACATAGTTCTCAACCCTAAGAGGCTTCGGACAATATTATGTAATATTATATTATATATAATATATATAATTTATAATTTATATATTATAAATTATAAATTATATCTATTATATAATATATAAATTATAATATATATATTATATTATATATAACTATAATAATAATAAAAAAATTACCAAAACAAAAACAAATAACAAAACATAATTTGAAAACAAAAAAACAAAAGACACTTTTCAACATCCCACATGAGCTATCTAGAGGAGAAGGAAAAGGTTAGATCCCACATGATCTAGATGGAGGAGAAGGTCGAGGTCATATCAGTAGAGAGGAGGTCGTAGGTTGCGTGATCTAGGAGGAGAAGAGGTCAGAGAAGAGAGGAGGTAGGTCACATGAGCTAGGAGAAGGAGAGGAGGTTAAGGAAAAGAGGAGGGTACGCAATGGAGGTAGGTCACACAAAGAGGAGGAGAAGGAGGTCAGGGTAGAGAGGAGGGCACATAGAGGAGGAGAAGGAGAAGGAGGTCAATGGTAGAGAGGAGGGAACACAAGAAGAAGGAGAAGAAGAATGAGGTTGAGGATAAGGAGGAGGAGGTCGAGGGCAGAGAGGAGGGCACGCAGAGGAGGAGAAAGGAGGTCCACCTGCATGCGAGGAGAAGGAGAAGGAGGTTGACGACAGAGAGGAGGGAACACAAGGAGAAGTCTAGGATCGAGATTACGCTAGAAAGAGTAGGAGGAGGGGACACCATTTGAAACCTGGGCGCGAGGAGAAGGAGGTCTACAATCAATTCAACATGGTATTATTTATCTTCTTTTAATTTTTCTAGTATTTTTATCTTGAAACATGCCATGAACATGTTCACATTCTCTATTTTATATTTCAATCTTGGGATCATTAGTATCTCATTCATTACTATAAATTCCCAAGGTTTTTCCACACATCTTACAAACCACTACTAAAATAGGGGGAACCCAGCACCATCAATGAAGAAAAATAAATAAATGACAATGAGAGATTTGTGACCGTATGTCAACTAATTTGTCCCTATAAAAAAACTTCATTGATTTGAAAGGGAGGAATATGTTTGTGAGAAAATACCAAACATATATCCCCCCCACATACATTAAATAAGGTGTGTGGGATCAACACAACCTCAAAACAACAAAAAAATCACAAGAAGCTACCTAAAACCCTAGTATCATGCTTAGAGATTAATGTAAAGTCTTTGATCCAACACCTTAGGCCTATGAACCACTACCAAAATAAAGGGCACCCAACACCATTGATGAGGTAAAAAAAATAAACTGCAATTCAATTCTATTATTTTAATACTTAAATATTATGCTCACCACCCTCATCAATATCTCTTTTGTGTGGAGAATATTAGGGCCAAAATTCACTCATGCAAATCAGACTTAAAAAACTATAAATGAAGTAAAATTCAAGTTTAGGTTTGTCATAGTACTCATGTAGACAAAAACATAACAGGAAAATATTGCATGATCATGCAGACCCAAAATGATTTATAGAACCCAACTAAATTCTCCCTCAAATTTGAGATTCAAATGCCACCACTTGTCCTTTTGAAGCTTTCATGTTGTGATCATCAATACCACATAGTTGAATATTATTATTCCATGCATCCATTAAGTCAACCCTGATATTGTTAGTGTGGTAGTATGACACTTTATAGGATTGTCATATGCACCTATAGTCTCTATTTACTATTCACGTCAATGTTTTATCTTCACCCACTATGCATATGGTCCATCCTTGTCTCATATTGAATGAACACCATGTAGGGAAATCTTGTGTTTTTAATCATATTTGATCCCATTTGTATTCCATGTCTCATCCCTTCAATTATACAAGGTTTTTTCTTGGACCTAAAACATTATAGAAATCAATTTTGGTATGAGGTCAAGTCAGTGGGAAGTAATGCACAACTAGACAACATAAGAATCTCACTCCACCCATTCTAGTATTGGACCATAAATATCATAAAAAACATGTTTAAATCAAGTATTGGTGTTGGGGAAGGATCCATGCAACACTGATGAACATAAGTGTCGATATCTACCTAGGCTCTTGAATCTGAAAACATTATGAAACACAATCATGCATTGTATTATGTTGAGCACCACCTCAATTCTGTTGTTGCATGTTCGATTGCTAAATTGAAAAATAACCATTTATGTATGTATAATATTTTGATTATGTCTAGATATTATGGATCTGTCAGTGTAGGTTTATGGTTCACTAATGGATAAATTATAACATGAATGTATGGTTCACCATATCCATAAGAAAATGATGGTTCCTTTTCCATCCCCATGCTAACATATTCACCTCATGCCTTCAATGGTGCCTTTCAGCTAGAATCAATGGAACATGACCTAACTAATGTCACCCTACAATTAATATTAGTTCCTTCAATGGTTCCTTTTCAAAATATTGCTAATATCATCTCACCATCATCAATGCCTTTGATGGTTCCTTTTAAAATCATCACTTCATGTATTCATTCATGTCACCTCACGATAATTCCACCTCTAATGCTCTCACTAGTTGTAGGATAACATTTCCAAATTTCACCCTCCCTCATAATAGTTGTTCCCTCTCACTGTAACATCCCACTCTGGCGCACTGAGAACACTTATTATTTGAGGACACTTGCTCGCAAGTGATCTGGACCCTTTTTGATGTTAGACCTTTTATATATGATTATAATGTGATTGACAGATGACATGATGTGTTATTATTTGAT
>ML778458.1:100973-175390 GCA_009831015.1 Picea engelmannii
AAATAACTCATGTTTATATATATCATAATATTATGAATAACCCCATGTTAGAACTAATGATCATCATGTTTAAATAACATTATATCTAAAAATACCAACAATATGTCAACGCATAAAATGACCTCATAATAATAAATAACATCAGACTTTAAGAATAACCATAAGACATCATAATCGAAACGTAATTACCTAACAGCAACGATATTCAAGGCCATGTGTAAATATAACCATAATTAAAGGAACATTATACCTACTGTCCATTAGTTTAAATGCCCCTATTTAAAAACAATTACATCTAAATGCGGATATATATATATTGAAGACTCATATAAATATAAACCTCATCTTTCCATAGTGTCGTTATAATTGTCCCTTAGATAAGCGACAATTCATAATGAATAGAAAATTCAAATAATTATTCTTCTACATGTTTTGACAATTCAATAAATCTCCCTTTGCATATTTTAATAATTCAGTTAAATATCCTTTTACATATTTTAACCATTCACATTAAATATCCATGACACGAATTGTACAAGCATTTAGTAATAAAATCGAATATCTCTTACTTGCATGTAATACAGGTGTTAGTGAGTATCTCTGGTATTGAGCATATTTGTCAATCTGGAAGCGAAATCCTTCATGTGTACGTGATGCAAAGGCAAAACTAAAACGCCGAATACAAAAATTAGGCATCAAAAATCAGGAAACCCTCCGCAGTCGGGCGAAACGCGTGCAACATGAGCAGTCAGCAGAATTTGAGGGCGCGCTGTCCCAACAGAGGGCTCGCCACTAAGACCGACCCCAGGACCAACGGTTTAAGGAACGGATGGGAGACATGGTCTTTCTTCAAGGCGAAAAAGAAGGAGGTGCCTAAGGTTTGAAGGGGCGTACACGCCACCAGAGCATCATCACCTTGCATGCATGCATCCGCCCGACAAAAAAAATGAAACGCAGGCGAGAAGGAGGGAACGATACCCAGCAGGGCAGACAAATCTCAGAACAGGCATCCAGAATAGTGAAAACGCAGAACCACCAAAAAAAACCGAACTGTAATGGAATTCGGGCTGCATTCAGACTGTAATTCGATTGTAATAACCATAGCACGCAGACCCCAACCAATAAAATGAGATGAAAAGGGATTCCGATTGCATTCAGATTTGCCATTCAGTTTGCACTGACCATAAACACACAGACCCAATAAATAAAACAAATGGAAGGGGATTCCGATTTTATTCAGATTGCAATTCGGTTTGCATTAACCATTGAAACACAGAACCCAATAATTAAAACGAAAAGTATGGAGTCGGAATGGCATTTAAATTCACAAATTGGATTGGTAATTCCATCAAATCGCAGCTGTACACAAAACGCCCAGTATCACCGTATACAACTACGCCCAAGACCACAGTGGCAAACACCCATTGTCAGTTTGCAAAAACGCACAAGATAGTAGAGGCAAAACGCCTAAAATCAATTTGCAAAATGCATAAGATGATAGTGGCAGAACGCCTAAAATCAATTTGCAAAAACGCATAAGATGACAGTGGCAGAACGCCTAAAATCATTTTGCAAAATGCAAAAGAACAGTAACAAAACACCCATTGTAAGATCAACGACCAATGCAAGAAATTCTCACAGTGTATAATAAATTTTTAATATCAGAAATTTTTAGAACATCATGATAAAATGAAATATCGATACTATGCCAGAATACCAGAATACTATAATACCAATATCAGAAATTTTCAGAACATCATGATAAAATGAAATATCAATACTATGCCAGAATACCAGAATACTATAAATCAATATCATAAATTTTTAGAACATCATGATAAACCATTTCTTCTACCATTCAATGAAAAGCGTACATGTACCTTTTCGCCCCTCCCTTCGGATTGACGTCCCGTGCTTCATGCCGCATCCCGCTCTCCATACTCCTCTCGCTCGCCGACCGTAGAGGACTCACCAGTACCTCCCAGCCAAACGCTAGGGATACTCTGCTTCCCCCTTAGCCCCCCGAGCCGCAAAGGGGCCACACAAGAACCAGAGATAAGACTAGCTTCTCAGCTCGCCTCCATGGCTGAGCTACCACTCCAACACAGCTGAGATAAACCCAACTCCTCACAAGCAATCCGTCAAGACACAATTCGACAACGTAACGTTACACTAACGTTCATCCCCCTTCTTCCTTCCTTTCCCCTTCTTTTATAGAAATTTGAGACCCACCTACTTTCCTAAATCATTATTTAATTAATTTTTAATGACAAACCTCTAAACATTCTCTGTCGTCCAAGTGTGACTCATCCCTATGGTTCTCCAAAATTAATTTCTTTTTAATAATTAAAAGACACGATTCCCTCACTCCCCCAAAAATCGCTCCTTAAATTACTCCTAGGGTTCCTAGATCCCCTCTCATGCTTTTAATAACTTTCCCTAAATGAAGTTTCTGATTTTTAGTAACTCCTAAATGCTGATTCCTTTTCGCTTTTTACCCTATGTCTCCTACTTTCCAATTTTAAGTTTCCTTTATTACAAGTTTCCTCATTTCTATTTTTTTTTATTCCTCTCTTTTATTATTATTTTATTTTATTTTATTTTTTTTGTTAAACCCAAAATGATAAATGCGCTTAAAAGTCTTTTCAATATATTTTTAAAATCCTAACTTTTTATACTCCCAATCTTTAAAATTTTAATTCTTCTTTATAATTTAAAAGCCATGGGTTTCACTTAATTTAACCCCCCCATTACTTTACCCCCTTTATTTTAAGAAGACTTTAACTAACACTTAGGAGGGTTTTCGTTTACGTCCTTAAATTTATTTTTGGAGGGTCTTCTCTTAAGGCTAATCAAAATTTTATCTTAGAGGTGTTTTAAATTTAGGTTCAGATTGAACTAGGCAACAATTCATTAGGGGAGTCGTTTTAAGAATTTTATCAGGCGTTAAGGTCTTAGGGTCATCTAGGTAGTCTCATCATCATCTCAATGCGACGTGCCCTTCAGGACACACTATGTGCTCCAAGGGTGCCACTCGCCTCGTTGGCTTCTTTTGCACGACGTGCCCTTCAGGATGCACCACGTTCTCCAAGGGTGCCACTCGCTGACTTGTATTTCTTTGCGCGACGTGCCCTTCAGGATGCACCACGTGCTCCAAGGGTGCCACTCGCCGACTTGACAGATTGGTAGACTCTATAACCCCTGGAGTCAACACTCCGCCAGGTGAACTTGTGGGAGACTAACGGCTCTAAGGAATAAGGCCCCCATCTTATTGCACGCCCCTTAGAATCATCGTGAGTGACTGTCGCAGTTTTCCCTCACGGCATCGTGGATCCTCTCGAACTAGGTAATCATTAACCTACAGTTCAAGCCACAGCGGGAGTGCTAGTAGGTTGTGGCACGGGTGTTGTCCACACCTCTCCCTCAATCTCTCTGGAACTCGTGTGTGGCCCCTTTACTCCATATGTGATTCTGGTCGGAAAGCTATTGTCAGCCTGCATCATCAACTATCATGTCAGAACCTGTCAACAACATATCATCAAATCAAATAATAGCATGGTAAATACATCAACTCAATATCACACTCCCTGACTGAATCCGGAGTCCAAGGGTTCCGTCGATGCCTCGGCATCCTCCAGGTCAAAAACCCTGCACACTCAAATAAACTGAGTCAATAGAACCTGTATACATCAATAGTAAAACATCCTGTCATCAATCATAACGCATCATCATCAAGGTTAAGTGGTTCATCATCATAAAAATCCAGATCACTTGCGAGCAAGTGTCCTCAAAGAATAAGTTTTGTCAGTGCACTAGAGCGGGATGTTACATTCACTTAAGAAACATTGATCTATCCAGAAATTAGGTCAATCCATTCACTTAAGGTACCTCAATGAGAGGATTAGGGTTTATGCAACTACACCTGCTAGTAACCCTAATGACAATGCTATGGTGATTGCTCCTGCTAGAAATCCTAGTGGCAGTTCTTCAATGAGATTAATATCCTTAAGACTATGTTTCCTTCCAACAGTTAGACTGAATGAAGGAGGTGTGGGCCCATAACCTATTAGAATATAATGGATGTGCTCATTTTACCATTGACAACATCACTATTGTCACCCAACCATAGGTTGAAGCCACCCTCCGAGCACCTTAACCTTGACAGAGAATCACTCCGGAAGAAAACCCTAGGCTATATAGCCAAACAAAGGGTAGCACACATTTTCCTAATGATAGCATATGAACAAGAGCTGATCAGATAGTTCAAAACCTAACCAAGAGATAGTCCAAGCCAAACATGATCTGCTAGTTGTAGCAGCTACAATGGCAACTCTCCTCCAAATCTTCGCACAAAACTGAGCACTGTAGTGCACACAAGTGTTGCTCTGCAATTTTGAGACTGCCCTGCCATAATGAAGATTGGCCTCCTGTATTTATAATAATTCTGGCTAACTGCCTCGGCCAACTTCTCATTCTGGGTATCTTTCTATTCAATATATATTATTTCTTCTAGCCAATTTCTTCTCTTGGAGGCTAATAACCTAATACAAGTTATCTTCTTGAGCCGACAAGTCTTCTAGGGTTATTAGCCAACTCATTAGGGTTTCTTCTTACTTCCTGGAATATCCTATTCTTGTCAGGTTTACACATGGAGGTAAATACCTCTAGCGGCTACCATAATATCAACAATGCTATGAAAAATCATCTAGATGTACATGAAATTTTACATTAGAATTACGAAACACCAAAATTAGGGCACTTACCATTTTTTGTTTGAGCATATTAAAAGTAGCTTCACAGTCAAGGGTCCAAAAGAATAGTTTATCTTTCTTCAATAACTTCTCTAGAGGCTTTGTTATCACTCCATGATCGAGGCATAGTTGTAGATGAACCTTATGTAGTATCTATTATGTACCAAAGTAGACTACATATATTTAACATTATTTGGTTTAAGTAGATTCATAATGATAAAAATCATGGAAGGGTCCACCAATAATTGGAATTGTAGCAACTTATCATTTGTTATGGACAACTTTATTAACATCATAACCTCTATATTCTTCGAGTGAACAAATTCTTTCCCATTCTCATCATAAGATTTTCTCGTACCCTTTCCTATGACCAATCCTAACAATCCATTGCATTGAAATCTAGTAATCATATGTTCCTTCTAGACATTGAAATTGTGACCATTGGACTTCTTACTATGGTTCAACAACATATACAAGAAATGCACTATTTTTTCTCAACAAATAAATGTCAAGCACCAATGGAATAATTTAACTAATCCCAAGAAATCAAAATTCACCTCCAAAACATAGTTGTGTAGACACATTGTTATACCACCCAACACTATACCTGATGATGTTGCATTGGCATCAATCCAACACCTCCATTATCTTGTTGGGTTCTAGTAGAAAAAAGAATTGTTTAATTGACTCTAGAAAGTAATTTTTTATGTAAAAAGTTCAATTAAAAATTCGGCTGGAATTCTAAATTAGAAACTTAGTGTCTTGAAATTCAGAAATTTCACCTCTTTCCTAGAGTTTCCCAGATATAGTCCCTCATAATTTAAATCCTTAGGGATGATATGAAATATAATAAAACAATATAAACAATAGATGATATTTCACTTCGTAACAACCCTAATCCGCTAGAAAATTTAAGAGAAAAGATATCAAGCTTATGCCACAAGTTTCAACATTCTAGGGAAATCTTATCATGCATAAACTAGATCTGAAAGTCACTTTCTGTCATTGATAGTGTTATAGGACGTATAATAAAACATATATTTGTTAGATCTATCTTCATTGACTAAGGGGAGTTCAGGTAGAATAAAGGAAAGTGAGACATCTCCTAGGTCTAATAGGAGGAGATCAACTAGAGGTGAGAAGATCAGAAGAAAATTCCATAGACACATGGAAATTTTTCTTGTGAAAGGGGGATCATGTTCTTATCATCATGAGAGAATAGACGATATCGAGGTGCCCTTGAGGTACAAATACATAGTGAAACGATGGGTACCCAAGGATCTTCCTGAAATAAACATTGATTTTTGTGTAAATGAAAGGATATATTGGATTGCTCCATCATCATTACATGGTTTGGGGATATTTTCTATGGATGGCATAAATGTATGCTACAACAGATCAACTGAATTGATGGAGTACGTCGAAACCTCTTATATATAAAAATATTGGATACAAATAGTCCAATATACAAAAAGTACGTAAAGATATGGCTTGGCTGCAAATTATATACAGCTAAAGACAATGATCTAAATAAAGGAGAAAATATCTATATTGACGGAAGGACAAAATCAACGGGGAATATTGAAGGGTTTATAAATATTACATGACCCGCGACCAAAAATAAGCGACCCAATTACGTAATTGAGAGGCATGAAGGAAACTGTGTATTCGTATGTGCAATAAAATCAATAGCTACAGGGGAAGAGTTATTTATTGATTACAATTTGAATCAAATAGATACAAATGTTGCTATTATGGAGGTAGTACATATACTAATTTACCCAACATGTAAGCAATGACTCTTTTATTTTATGATTTGCATTATGTTCTTTATGATGTTAATCCATTTGTAGAGATTTGGTATGTTTATTCAGTGTGTCCTATTTTTGTTGTCAACAATAACATTCCTCCTTGGATGCCAATAAAGAGGGGGGATTTCTCATACATTTGAATTTATTTCTCATATAATGATCACGGTTCTAATTTTACTATAATGTGGGAGGTTGGTCATGGTAAATCAAAAGAAACCTCAGAACATGACGCTGATGATGATTAACTTAACAAAATGTATTTGTATGAATCCCCCGACCCTATGGTTTTAATTATAAAAAATATCAATAAAGAAAATAAGGAACTAAATCACTTGTTAGATATTCTAGATCAAACTCCTGAGGTAGAAGAAAGGATCAAAGAATTTATGATAAGGCTTTAGACATATAAGGTAATAACCATAATTTCAAGTAGTTTTATTTGTGTTTCATAATATCAATTATGAAATCTTGATTTTTAACTTTTATATTATCTAAACCGAAAAACATTTTATTTCTTATATAGATATTTTTGGATCTTGTTGACACTGACATGCACAGTGTCGGTAGTAGTGGAGTTGCAAAGATGCCACAGGGTCCTGACGCAATCCCTCATATAGATTCCAAGAAACATCTATTCATATCTCCACCTTCCACACCATTAGGTGGGAGCCATGACATGCACACTGAGGAAGCAGCCACACAGGTAGGCTCTGGAGGTGGTGACTGAGATGAGGTCGATGATTTGACAAACTATATGGTTTATTTTCCTAAATCAAGAAACGTTACTAGCATAGGGACCCTTAAGGGAACATTTATGGTCAACGAGGAAGGGATTCCATTAAAGAAAGTTAAAGTCCTAGGTAATTTTAAAAAATTGAATTGTTTCAGGTTCTCTATGAAGACAAATATAAATCATCTAAATTACTATATTTAAATTAATAATCATATAATCATTTTGCGTGTAGGGAATAATGATTTTTATAGGTCCTTGGAGAATAAGGCATTTCTGATTTTTGGGCCCACCATAAGGGAGAGGTGGAATTCCCATAATTCCAACCTCAAAAAATAATTGATGGATTATCTCGAAATCCTTTTTGGTGTAGACACATTGAATAAGACCTTGGCCACCATCGCAGTTGGTCAATATTTAAAATATACGAGAGAAACATATAGGAATCACTTGAAACAAAACGATAGGTGCGAGCATCGTCTGATGATTCCATAGAGGGAGTGGAAGTCTCTCATTGAGGACGCAAAAGAGAAGAAATTGACAGATGAAGGAAAACACCCTTTGGTTCTAGAAGCTAAATTAAAATTTCAATTCAATACCTTCAATTTTTTTTAGATGTAAATAAAAGTGTGGTATATATTAGCATACTGAAAACTTTTGATGATAGGTTTACTAACATGTCAAAGGAAACAAAAGAAAGGCTTGCCAAATGTGTCCAACACAGGCTAGGCCAAGGCGACTACTTGAAGTTGCAGTCACGAATTGTAAGTACCTAAATATATTATTTGTATCGCCTTAAATTTTTTATGTAATTGTTGCAAATAACATTAAAAATACATACTCTTATGCAATGTAGGGTGATGAGTTTGGTACTGAAACCAAGGAGGAAGACCTCCATCCTAGTTATAAGTATGGCTATAAAGTTTCAATTGAACACCGAAAATTTTTGGGGCAGATACTGAGAACCACTTTGCAGGATAAGGTAAATAAAATTCAATCCAAATTAACATTTATTATTAAAATAATACAGTCATGTTGGATATTATTAATATTTACAACTTTTGTTTTAATCAGGGGAGCAACACTGTCAAGGAACACACTAGTATTGGAGAGCAGTGCATTGATAGTAGTTTGAAACCAGAAAATGGTTCTCCAATGTACTCCCAATTTTCCATGGGGGTGCATCCCCACTATCGTGCTATGACTGAGCTAGCACATGATGCTAATATGGTTGTATTTTAATAATATACTTAATAATTTTGTAGTTATACATTTTGTACTTCTATTTTTTTTTACTTATACATTTATGATTTTCCTTAGAGATTTTTTGGTCTCAATGGAAGAGAATGTTGTACTTGAGGCTCATACAATTGAAGAGGATCATGTGGGGGAAACCATTCCAACAGTGTCATCCAGTGCACTAGGTAAATAATGAAATTGTAGGTGTTTTTTTTAATATTACTAAACTAGTTCAATGATATTTAAAAACTAACCATCTAAATTTTGTATTTTTTTCTTTTGTAGGTGATGCTTCATCACAATGACCTCCATTACCCTGTGAGTACCCCATGACTAGGCATGCTTTGTGTGAGAGGAAATAATCACAATCAGATTTTGAAGAGCACCTAGATAACGAAGACGCGGATAATGATGATATGATTAGGAACTATAGAGATAAGAAGAAGAGACTGGCTAAAAGTACTAAATGATGATGTACATGAATATTTTAATAACTATTTAATATAAAATCTATTTTCACCATATTCTTCTTTCCCACAACCTTACATTAAGACCATTTTCATGATTACATATGAGTTTAGACCTATTATTTTCCAAGGCGTTAATTTTAGTATTTTGAGTGAGTTTATTATTAAATATTGGAAAAATAACATGTTTTCACTTATATATGAAAGTGGGATGAGTTATATGATGTTTACAGTTACGTTTTAATACTCCAACCAAGACATATGATGGAATAGAATAAATCCTCTTTTCACATCAATTTCCATTGTCTAGTTTTTAGATGTAAAGTTCTTTAGTGCAACATATGATGTTATGGAATAGTTGTTACTTTTCTCTTAGGAGAATTGATATCACTTCAAATGGATCAAGGAAACATTTTGTTTCATTGTAAACAACTGTGAGTATTGTTATGTGTATATGTTTGTTTTTGTTGTAAATATTTCAATAGATTTATATGTTGGGTATTGGGGAATTGAGAGTGATGTGAAGGGGAGGGGGGGGGAGGGACCATAAGATCTTCCTCCTTCATGTGGTTGGCCCGATTCAATAGAGAATAATTTATTGGATCCATTTAATCTTGGAGCAAACCTCCCTCGATCTAACGAAGCAACAACAAAGTCAATGTTGACTTTGTTGCTCCTACTTTAAATCAAGGGAGGCAATTTGATCAAATATTAGATGCGTGGATCCAATAAATTATTCTTGAAACCCAGAGGATATCATTCAGGTATGTTCTGACACTCTCGTAAAAATGCATCTTAGAGTAAATAATGCGCTACAAATATGACTTGTATTGATTTTTTAGATATATATGGAGGTTGAATGATTTTGGCAGGTAATTTAAGATCTTTGTTCATCGATTGAGGGAAGCTCAAGACTAACAGAGGGTCATACAACTGAAGAGAAACACATGGGGTCAACCATTCCAACTGTATTGTCGACCAATTCATTAGATTAGGTGTGATTTCTCCTTTCATCATAGTATATATAGCCATCAATTATAGTTATGTTTAATGTTTTATGAATTGTTATGTTTGATTGCTAAATTGAAAAATCACCATTTAGGTATGTATAATCTTTTTATTATTTCCTCTAGATATTATGGATCTGTCAGTGTAGTTTTATGGTTCACCAATGGATAAATTCTAACATGAATGTATGGTTCACCATATCCATAGGAAAATGATGATTCCTTTTCCATCCCCAGGCTAACATATTAACCTCATGCATTCAACGACGCATTTCATCTAGAATCAATGGAACATGCCCTCACTAATGTCACCTTACAATTCCCAGTAGGAACGTGCATGGTGGGCATTCCTGTTGAGCATAAACAACCAACTCAGTCAATTCACGGGAGTGTTTGCATGCTCTTAATGCAACATATATAGAATTGAATATACACAAAACCTCTTTATCAATACATATGTATATGGGTATGGGGACAACTAAGGCCTAAGGGGTTAGGATCGAAAGTGTTTTCAAGGATAGAGAAATGGTTAGAGCACCAATATGTGGGTGATGTGGATGCAAGGGTTGCACACAAGGTATATGGATAGTTCACTCATGGCTCGAGTTAATATAGGGTTAAGGATTGAGTATAAGTTATTCCTAGGCTTAGATGGAGCTAGGGGGGTCTATGTCATGGTCTGCATCAAGCTCTAGGTCAACGTCTAAATCTATATCTATCTCTATGTGGTGTTCTAGGTCATAGCGTACGTAAAGCTCTAGGTCTGGTGACAGGATATTTGGAGGAATGGAACCTACTAAAATGAATATTATGACCTTTTCGAGGCTTACAGATTATGATATTGCAGTGCACCCTTTAGAGTGTCAGATCAGATGAGATTATGATTAGGGTTATATTCTATATTTTCTCGTAAGTGGTGGAGATCTGAAAATGTGATGCAAAGAGAACATCATTTTCATTCAATTCACACAAACATCAAATTCCACTTATTAATTTCAAATTGGTTGTCATATAGGAAGTCAAATTTCCCAAGTATGAGATTCTTCTCATAATGTATGGCTCTTGCTTGTGGTATCACATAATATTCATTATGGACTTAAAATCATCACCATATCTAATACCATCCTACCCGCAATATGAACTTTCAATCAACCAAACAACTATAATTATTCATGCACATAATCATTTTGTTTCAACATTCAAAATAACCCAAAAGTCATCTCAAACATAACATACAAATTTTATGAATGCACCACAAATATTCTAACCATATTTTCATACCAAATGTTTCTTCCTCTAACATACCCCACTGGTATCAATGACACACATGTATTCAACCATGAATAAATTGTTTAAACATATAAAATATGTCTAAAGGAATCCTTACCCAATTCTTTCAGAACACATGTTGTTATTAGTTTCCATACCTACACAATTGCCATCACCATATCTTAATGTTATCTAATCAGTTGATGCCTTATGGATTCTCATGTGATCCCTTCATCAACCATCTCAACAAGCATTCTCTTGTTTTTTTCCTTTGCAAGAGTTTTTCTACCATAGGCAACTATATCATCAACATATTTAACCCTTCGTCAGAATGCAACGTTCTTGTTGCAATATATAGTAGTTCGTGAAATGGTATCAATCTCATGAGTTAGTAACAAATCTATTATTTCATCTTCCCACATATTAATTTCAATGAAAACATAGGCATGCATTCACACCATGCATTCAAATAGTTCCTTCAATCATAGCTATGCTTGAAGGAAGTATTTGAATGCATTATTTGGATGCATGGTGTGAATGCATGCCTATGTTTTCATTGAAATTAATATGTGGGTAGATGAAATAATAGATTTTTTACTAAATCATGAGATTGATACCAATATATAACTATTAACATGTAAGTGTGCATGTTCATCATTTCTACATTATCATATTACACATGCACATATATTCAACTTAAAATTAGTTTGTCCTATGAATGTACTCAATCATTCATATTGGATGTCCTTCACAAACTTCATATGTCAAAACATATCTCAAAAATAAAAAAATCAAGAGTTCAATCTAGAAGGCGTTAACCGTAAACATGACTTATGGACTTAATAGCCAATTTATGCTCTTGAGGATAGGAAAGGAATGTATTGACATTAGTTACTGAAACAACAAAAAAATATCTATTTTCATCAGTGACCTTCATGAATGATATATTTTATGTTATATGCCTTCACTTTCATCATGAAGCTACATTTGTAACAACCATTGAAATACCAACTAACTATTTCATTCTAGGTTTGTTCAAATTCCGACAAAACTTGTAAGACACCCCCATTTTCAATATAAATATATCCTTTATCTATGCTTCTAATCCACTGCTCCACACATATTATATTGGATTGTTAAGACAATAAAAAGGAATCCATTGGTTGTAAGATTGAGAACTAGGATCTCTGGATAGATGACCCCAATTTGTGTGTCTACTTTGTAAGTTTGAAATATTTTGTTTGTTACTAAGAGCATTTATTGTGTTATTGTCCTCAAAATATTTCAAATTTTATATATCTTCTTTCTCAATATGATGTACATTTCTACATGGTTCACCAATATCCGATGAATAACCTCCCTTGTATTCTAAAACAATTTAACAATTCCAATGACAAAGTCTAGTTGAATCCAAAGTTTATGAAAATAACTAAGTGAATAAGTGCATAATGAATTCACCCAAAGTCATACCTAAATTGTGCAAGATATAATCCAAAGCTTTGGAGACTAAAGTTGATATTGATACTAGTAATGCATTCTTACCATTATTGAGTGGATTGAAAATATTTTCCCATGTCATACCCTCTTTGCACTCACAAATTCTTACAAACATCCTAAAATCCTTTTCTAAAGATCATACAACATTAACACGAAGGCTAAATAATGGTTATTTTCAGATGCCAATTTGACAATAAAAAACTCCTTGTCCATAAATAATTTTCTCTTAAGTTAAGATACAACAGACATATTTCTATGAAAATTATTCTACATAGTTGCATCACATCATCAATTATGTGGTACATATGTTTCTTCAAAAGCTACTCCAAATTTGCACAAAACCATTGCTAACAATGGTATAAAGGATGTATAACCTTTATACTCAATAAGATGAGGAACATAAATAGACCTTTGGGAATATCACGTGTTGATGTGGCACAAAAGTTGATAACAACATAATCTTGTTCCAGAAAGCATCTCCTCCAATCTATCATATTAATATTATGCATGTTTTCAAGCCCCAAGGACAATGCTTATACTCTTCTATATAGTTTCTTATCACATGTGAAAACAATTTTAACAATCCACAACAAGACAACAAATTAATTGCAAGGTGTTTACAAATATTTCATATAAGTGGTTGTAATTATAGGTACAATGACATATTTGGGTGTGCTAAGATATTTTTTCATTAGAGGTGATCTATCCCACACACAAAAAAAAAACCTTTGTAACCTCAAGACTTAAAATGGTGTTTCTATAAAGAGGTGGAAAATTGTAGGTCAAATTTGACACTAGAGGTGATCACTCCTCTAGTCTATAGAGACTAATAGGAAACACGTATATTTCAATATATCAGGGTTGATACCACAAGCATGTTGAGTGCTATCCAAAAAAAAATCAAATAACTTGGCGTGTTTCCCATCTATTTTGCTTTGGAGAGGTCTAGGTATGGATAATATTCATGATTTTGATCCCCAATTTGAATGTGGTATCTAGTTTCAACCAATATTCCAAATAAAAGTATCGTGTATCTATTGATATTGTTCACCTACCTTTGTATGGGATGGGATCAAATGAGTGAAGTTGATATGTTGTCCCTTTCTCATACAATTAAGGCCCAATATATTTCCTTAGACTATATTCCAGCATAGAGAATAAATCCCTCCAAGTTTTAATCCTTAGGCCTGAGTTATCCCTTTAGAAAGTTCAAGAAACTATAATCTATAATATATAATAAACTTTGCATTTTCAAGAAACTATAATCTATCTCTACAATAAATTTGCAATTAGCATTCATGAAGGCTTTGAGGATGTTTTCTTCTTATTCTTTTTCAAATGCTAAATGCCAAAATCATTGTCATTCATTTCCCTTGAGCCCATACAACCCTTAGTGTTGTAATATTGGTTGTGATATCAATTGTAACATACCCAACCACACATGTACATTGTTGGGATTGTGGGGTACTTAAAATTTTCGTCACATTTTTCTTAATGGAAATGTGTATTCAACACCATAGAGGACATGATGGAGGAGATAAATCTCAAGTTGAGGACATCCTATCTTCTCTTCATGTAATTTTTGTTTCTAATTCTTTTTCTATAGTTCTTTTGGACTCTATTGATGGGAATATACAATCTGATGCTCATAAAGAAATGAGTTCCTTAACATTTGTGAATATTGCTTCTCAAAAATGTGTAAGAAAGGATTCCAATACTCTTTGTAGTAGGTATTCCATGAGCAAAGCGACTGAAAACAATCACATTTTCACCTAATCTCATCATACTTGTATTGAATCCACTTCCATATAGTCCTATAGTTGTGATATTAGTTTTCACTTAGTAACCCAACCTCATACATTTCCACATGCAATCGAGATCCATCCCACCTCCATTATCTTGGAAAATAAGAGTTGGAATATTGTCCCTAGGGTTCTGAATTTTGTCCACAATGAAAAAAATTGCACCATTTTGAAAATATTCAACTACATTATCAAGCAACTTCCAAATATCTCCAAATCCCCATGTGTGGGAAGTCTCATTATAATGGAAGAATTTTGGATGTACTTGAACATGATACAGGCCACCTGGTAAAGATCACTTTTGCTCATTTTGGACATCATAATACCTAGATTTCCAAAATTGATTAAAACATTTTTCTTTGAGTTTATACTTGAACAATTCAGTCAAAGGAAAAATGAATGCAAGTTATGTTCTCTTTGTAGCGCATTTTCGGATCTCCACCCCTTCCAAAAAAATATAGAATATAACCGTAATCATAATTTGATCTGAACTGACACTCCAAAGAGTGCACTGCAATCTCACATATTTATGCCTCAAACGGTCATTTCAACTCAAGTGTACTGCAATATCATGATGTCTGGGCCTCCAAATGGTTCATTGCAATCTCACTATCTCTCTGCCACCAAATGGTCCTCCTTTACTCAATGATACAATTTTGATCCTTTGGTACAAGATGGAAGCTAAGTAGTATGTATATCTATCTCAATTAGAATAACATGGTTAGATAATAGCCTCTCTTTAGTGCAAGACTCAATATAACCATCATAAACTAGAGGACAACATAGGTCAAAGGGAGTGAGTTTTTGGGTTATGACGGGGTTGCAAAAATTAGATCTTCCACCGAAAAGATATTAATCTAAAAACACTTTCCTTAACATCCTTATTGTATAAAAAGGTATCAATATGTATTGAATTAGATAATGAGAAGTGTGAACCAGTCTTTAGCAAATTATATTTGGGGGAAACCCAAAGTTGATTAGATCCATCATTGGGAACTTTAGGCATCTTTTCACTTTCTTTTGGAAAGAAAATGTCATCCAAATGGTAGGTTCCTAAGGGATCATCATTTCTCAGTGCTTGGATTAATCCTTGTATATGTTACTTGGTGGTTGATATAAGTCCCTAGATGTGTCTAGGGCCCCTGGATGTGTTCCAAGGAATACTTGCTTAGTTCTTGGATTGATCCATGGATGTGTTCCAAGGAATACTTGCTTAGTGCTTGGATTGATCCATGGATGTGTTCCTTGGTGGTTTATATAAGTCCCTAGATGTGTTCTAGGGCCCCTCGATGTGTTCCAGGGAACCCTCTCCTAATGCATGGGTTGATCCTTGGTCTTGTACCTTGGTGGATAAGACCCTAGATGTGTTGTAGGGCCCCCAGATGTGTTCTAGGGAAACCTGGTCTTTGACAATGTAGATCTTGGTGTAAGACCAAGATGTGTTGATGTGTGATCCTATTCCTCTCTCTCAGTATGGTCCATGATACCTAGGAGTGCCTATGAATATGGACATGACCACATTGTTGATGGACCCCCTTATGCAATGATGATAAAGTTCATAGGTCATTATGAGACTCATGTGGACATGTTTTTCCATTATGGACCCCACCTTGACATTGTCTTAAAAGGTACCCCCTAGTTGTTTTATGTGATTGAGGTTTTATTGATGCAGTTAGGCTTTTATATGTGTTTAGGGTTTTTATAATTAATATTAATATTAATTGACATTTTAATTAATATTTATATTGATTAAATTTCAATATTTAATTATAATTTTAAATTGCCCTAACCCCTCTCCCTAACTATAAATAAGACCCCACCCTCAAGAATTCTATTAAACTCACACTCACTCACTCCTCACTCTCCTATTTTATGTGCATACCTTGGTTGTTCTCTCTTGATGATGGTATATCCTCCTTTTTGGACTATCTTTTCAGATCTGAGTTTTTTTTTGTTGGTGCGACCTCTCCATTTGATGTAACAGTTTTAGATCTTAGTTTTGTTTGTTGGTGTGGAATATATATTTGATTCAATAGTTTTAGATCTGATTTTTGTTGCTGCACCCTCTCCATTTGATGTAACAGTTTCAAATCTGAGTTTGTTGGTGCAGCCTCCCCATTTGGTGTAACAATTTCATATCTAAGTTTTGTTTGGTCTTGGTATTGGTTGGGTACTACTCCTTGATTGTTTTCTAGTGCAATAGATTATGAGGTGCCTCCCAAGAGTTTTCAGACATGTCATTTTTATGAAGAGGTGTCTTCATTATATGTCGGACCTACTAAAGTGATTGAGAATCCTCCTTGTGGGTGTTGGGTATCCCTTTTAGCGCCATGGACCTGAGTACAGGTGTCGTGGCCTCCTTTGTGGGTTGTCTCTTTTCTATATGAAGGTCATGGCCTCTTCTTCTAGATGCAACATGTAAAGTTGAGGTCCTTGTGAGGGTTCTAATCTTTTTGTCTCCTGTGTTGGAGTGTTTGTTATGGAGGGTTTGCTTGTTTGATATGGAGAGTTTTGTTGTCTCAATTTTTGGAGTTCTTATTGTTTCTTCTTGTGGGCTACCTGGTTTTGTTTTATCAGCTATGTTCAATACCTTGTTGTCCCTTCTTGTGGATTACCTGTTGCAATTGTCTTGTGATGGTCTATACCTTGGAAAAATTGTTCTTAATTCCTTATGACAGAGATCAAACCATAGAGTTTTGATCCATGAACCTAAAACTATTTTTGAGAATATTATAAATGTTTTAATCCACACATGTGATGTGTACATATTTCTTAGATCAGGAGGTAATCTTGAGGTTTGTCTTTTCACTCTATTTTTTTTTATACTCATAATTTAATTTAGATATTTTTATTTATTTTCTCATGTATGTTGATCTTTTGAAAAAAAAATGCATTATTTGTTTCTATTTTTCCCGAATTCTAACAATTTTCCTATGACTTTGACCAAGGGAAGACTACTCTAGGAAGCTTCCTCACACCTTCTTGTGACCATTCTTATTTCTATTCTTATCCTATACCAACTCACCCTACTTGAGTAAACCTTGTTAATTTTACTTATGGTTGACTTTGATGGAATTTTCTATTTATGATTGATGTTATTTCCTTGAGGAGCCTTCCCATTTATGTGAATGATCCTAACACTTTCCATTTCTAGTGTAGGGAGGGTGCTCCTTACTTGAAGGAGGGTTTCCCCATATTTATCACACCCTACATATTTCTACTTATAGTACCTAGCTACCATTTCAACTAAGACATTTCAATATGTGCTTCCATTTCAATTTTGTTTACCCTACTCATTTTTTTCATTCATATTTAGCTCCATATAAGGAATTGGTTGATCTATAAGGTTATTTATTCATTAAAAAGACACTCATTTAGTTCTACTTGATTTTCATGCACCCTTAGACATAATGTTGAGCATACATATTAGTTAATTTTATTTATTTTCCTTGAATTTTCTTTCAAAAAATAAAGTATCTTAAGTTTCAAGAGTTTGGATAATGAAGCATGTATATAGTTTAAGTATTTTTCTAGAAGTATATATATATATATATATATATATTCCAAGAAAAAAAAATTATATTTTCTATTTCATCAAGAAATCAAAATATGCATTGCTAAGCGTTGTTGCTATGTTATGATCCCTTATTTTTTAGTAGTGCATATTTGCTCATTATAGTCTTCAGACTCAAAATTTAAAATTTCCTAGTCGCAAAATTTAAAAATATCAAGAAAGGAAAAATAATTTGACATTTGTTTTTTAAGTACCTACATGACGTCGGAATTGCGACGTATGGTAGCATCACTTCCATGGAACATATGTTGTAGATATATAACTGGTCGTCGGTTGAGCAACATTACCATACATTAGAATTGTGACATATGGTAACATCGCTCCCATGGCACATACATCAGAGATATATAGCTGGCCTTCAGTTGAGCGACGTTACCTTAAGTCAGAATTGCGACGTATGGTAATGTCAATCCCATGGCACATACGTCGAAGATATATATCTTAATTTCATGTGAGAGATGTTACCATATGTCGGTATTACGACGTATGGTAACTTCACTCCCATAGCATCCACGTAGTGGAGACCGACGAAATGGGACAACGAAATTCCAATGTCTCTGACATCGCTGTAGTGACGACAATATGGGGTTTGGACAGTCTATGAGATGACACATGTCTGCATGAAACATCGCAATAAAGACAATATCTATGGTGTCGGAAAAGTGAAGTCATGTGAAACAAAATTTGAGGGGGTTTGTTGATTGTCGTTCTCCCGACAATACAATTGTGTCGAACGCACCATCAGAATTTGACCCAAATTTACTAGTGTGTGTCACACTTATCCTGACATGAAAATGTGATAAACATGTCCAAACGTCATAATGTGACAAACATAACCCATTGTTGCAATGTGATGTAAACAACCCAATGTTACAATGTGAAAAAAATGTCCAAATGTCACAATCTGACAAACATAGCCCATTGTTGCAATGTGACGTACACAACCTAATGTTAAAATGTAACAAACATATCCCAATATTGCAATGAGACAGGAATTTCACAATGTTATAATGTGATGAACATAACCCACTATCAGGATGTAAATCATAGTAAACCATACTCTTGGTCTTCAACAATAGTCAACAAAGGAAACACTTCATTATAATTTTTTTTTAAACTTAGCAAACCTTCATTTTCATAATGTTTCGAACAAAAACCAACCTTCTCATGTGATGAACATACCTCGATGTTGCAATATGACAAAGAAAATAGAGCATTGCAATGTGACGAACATAATAACATCACAATGTGACCAACATAGAAACATCACAATGTTATGAACATATGCCTTATCTTCACAATGTGACAAACCTATCCTCACATTGCATTGTGTCGCACTTATCCTAATGTAAGAATGTGACAAATATGTCCAAATTTCGCAATGTGATGAACATAACAAATTGTTGCAATGTGATGTATACAACCTATTGTCGCAATGTGACAAACATGTCCATATGTCACAATGTGACAAACATAACACATTGATGCAATGTGATGTACACAACTGAATGTCACAATGTGACAAACATAGCCCAACATTGCAATGAGATAGAAATTTCCCAACATTGAAATTTGATGAACATTACTGAGTATCAGAATGTGATAAACCTATTCTACCTCCGTCATGTGACAAAAAAAAAACTATGTCGCAATGTGACGAAGAAAACCTCACGATGTCAAGTGATGAAGAAAACCTAGTGTGGTTGTTGGGTCACTTTTTTGAACATTTTACATTATCATTTGGCTTGTTTGACTATCCTTACCTCGTTCATATAGCTAGTTATTTCCCCCACTAAAAATTGTTTTTATGTCAAATGACTTTAGGAAGATTTAAGAGTTAAAAGTTGTATATTTTATGATATCTTAAGTCTTTATTAGATCATATTCAATTTTTAGAACATATGTTACTAATGATTATTTTCGAGCTATTTCCTTGTACCAATAGTTCACTTCTGGTACCTTGGTTTTGTTTTTATCATACTTCTTCATCTCATGTTGCAAACAACCACCTAGGTTTCAAATATCTAGATGTCATCGTGGTGTGTGTCCCTTGGTTTGTTCCGAGGTCGTACATGGAAGCCTCTAGTTTGGGTCAAGTTTTTTCATTAAAAAAAAGTACCAAATTAGTAGTAGTTAACTTTGAGTGTGATTCCTAAGATAATAAGGACGAATCTCAAAATTATGGAACATGGGGTTTGTTCACAAAGGACCAATTTGGATAACATGGGGGAATATTCCTTAGAAGGTGACCAATTTGGCTAACATGGGGGAAGATTCCTTAGAAGGCGAACAACTTGAGAGATAGAGGAAAATATATAATTTTGGTTTTCCCACCTTTGTTGTTTCATCCAGTTTTGAAAATGACTTAATTTGTAAAACCAAATTCGATTTGTAGTTCTGGCTTGGGGAGTTGTTTCTGTGAGATCCTCATTATGCTTTGTGGAGATAATTGGATTCATGAAAGAACCGTTGTAAAGTTTTTCATTTAATCTTAATCATAAGGAAGGATTGGTTTTTTGTTCATTGTGTGTGACCACTACTTTAATTCTATAAGCCTCTCCTACAACACATGCTAGGTGAGGCGCCCCCCCTCAACTTGGTATGTGTTGGTTTATATTCACTTATAAGCATTTAGTTTTTCTCTATAGTATTATGTTTTACAATTTCAATTTAGTTTAGATTAATTTAACAGTAATTGCAACTTGTCTCATATCTAGATACCCTAATGTGTACTTTACTTGTCATTTGATAGATATGATTGATTATAATGTTCAGTTAAGTTAACATTTCATTTTTTGAATTTCTTTTATGTCAATGAAATTTAATGTACTTTGTTTTATTACATTTATTGGAACTCGTTGAGAGATGAACTCATATATTGGAACACTTTGAGACATGAAATCATTATTTTGAAGGGTACAAGAACACTTGGGAGGAATAGAGTACCTTGAGCCCTTACTAAGAGTAGTTCTTGATAGGGAAATACCTGGTTCTTTTGTTACCTTATTTTCAATAAATACATATGTTAAAATGAATGGCACTGAATCTTCCATAGTCATAATTACATAGAGACAAATAATCCAAATTCAGGAGTGAAGTCCCTCCAATAAAGACTTCTCACATTTGACATAATAATTTACATCTTTAGTTTGTATATATCATCATTACCTTTCTAATATCACAATTCCAGTACTACATCGAAAACATTTGAAGGATTTAAACTCTTTTGTTGACTTATTTCGGTGATATCTTTAATGGTATGCATTTTCATAAAATTTAAAGTGTACTAATTAGAACTCATCTAGTTTCATAAGTTAATAATGTCTCATGTGTAGTTCTACACATACTATACATATTGACATAGTATGCAGTGCCATGTTCATCTTGATATAAATCTATGAATGTAATATTAGGGTTTTGAGGTTTACTTTTGATTTAGTTGGATTGATATCTATCATTTCGTTTTAGTCATTGCACCTTGAAGTGTGTTTTTTTTGGCATCATTTGCTAACATAGACTAGTATAGGTTCTCTTGCTTCATTTCTTGTGTTTGCACCTCAAAGTGTAATAACTCCACATTTTAATGTCATGGATTTAATACATAAAAATAACCCCACATTTTTGTTGTTGTTTCAGGGTAGCTGCTAAAGGGATTAGAGCGCTTATAGTTTTTGTTTCTACACCCAATTTTGTTGCACCAACATTTAAGACTTGGAGGAGGAGAAACGGTAATATGCAAAGGCACCCTCGCATCTGAATTTCTCCAAGGGTTCTATCCCACCACATTCACTTTAGGGAGCTTTTATGAGCCCTTTTCATGCTGGTCCAATGTATCTTCTTTTAGTTTAATGTAGTGAAAATAAAAGTTTTCTTTAAGTAGTGTGCTTTCATTGATTTCATTTATTTCCCTATTTTTAAGGTGGTGTAAGAGACCCATGCACTAATCCATGTTGCAAGATAGGGATTATCAACCACTAACAATAATTAAAGAATGTTCAAGAATGTAAAGAAAGATGTTACTCCAGGAACTCTCTCAAATCCTAGGAACATTGGAAAAATCCGTGTCTAAGGAGGAACAAATGAGGAGCATATATACCATCCTGGAAAGTGGTCCAAGAGAGAATCTTTCATGAGCAGCATCAAGAAGCTCTAGAAGAGGAAAAAAAGACATGGACAACATTTCATGAAGAGCAGTGAAAGGAAATTGATAATGAGGACATTCTACCATTCCTCGCATCAAATCCTTTATGTGCTTAAGAGATCAATCAATAAATAGTTGAAGACCTGAATGTCATGACGAAGGAGGACATACAAATAAGTTCTAATGAAAAATCAAACTAAGGAAAACATGACTACATAAGGAGGACATACAAATCATTGCTAATGAAAAACAAAACCAAGGGAAACATGACTATATTGAACTTTGGTTATAGACAACAATCATGATGAGGCATCACTGTATCCTTCAATATTTCCTGACATCATCGCAATCAAAGAAACTAGTCTTTCATGTTCGGGTACTTATTAAAGTATATTTTTCAAACCTAAATGTGAGTACATTTGTAATCTTGTTATGTGCACGGTTACATTTTAAATACTCTTACACTCAAGAAAAATCTTTATTTTTTTAATTGCAGTAGGACAATGTAATAAATAAATAAATAAAATAGTAAAGAGGAAAATAAGTTGAAAATCGGGCAATCCTCGACCATGACTCACAATAAATTATGCATTCAATTTTTTGTTCTAGAATGTACTCTTCAAATCATTATATTTGTTCTCATGTTAGATGATTTGGGATTCCTTAAGATTCAACTTTAAACAAATATGGAGCCATCAACTCCAAGGTATTCCTTAAGATTCAACTTTAGACAAATATGGACCCATTAACTCCAATACATCATCTGGGATGTAGATTAGATATGTTTATAAGTAGCTTGGAACTTCCATACATCAATGACAACCGTGGAAATTCATATCATCAAGGTCTCTTAGATTTTGGAAGTTATGAGATATAGTTAGTTTAGTTTTTAAGATTTCTTCATGCTTTACTTCAATTTTTTATTTGAAATTATTGATGCAATTTACCATAAGCCAATACCAAAATCTAACATCCCCTGTAAACTTGTTATGACCTCTCTCACTGATGCCTAGAAGTTGGCACATATACAACCATTAAATATAGTAGGGCCATTTCCTAGTATATTTGGTATCACTTTTTAGTCGTTTAGACATACACTCTTGAATCTGGTGACAACAAATTCCTCTAGAATTAGGATTTTAGATCCTATAATCCAACTTTGGTTGTAACCAATAAGACCAAGTTAGGATATGTATAGGAGTTCATTTAATAATCAATTTCTTGTGTAAATGCATATAAAATCATGTAAGCCCATAGAGGCAGATGATATGTATTAGTGAAGTTGTTGTAATCTCCATTATATGAATAATAAGACAATTGATACCTCTTCTTGGTGGATGTAGCCCAACGTTTGGGTGAACCACATGAAATCTCTGTGTTTCTTATCTGGGTGATTGTTGATTATCATATGTGAATTTTTATTTCCGCATTTTCAATTCTAGCAATTGGTATCAAAGCTACGTTGGAGATTCGTGAGGCGAGATCAGTGCTGCAAGATCGTGATTTGAGTAGGTGTCGCAAGTGGGAATTGAGTAGAAGGTCATCAACGCTCCCTAGGCATTCTTAGAGGTGCGTCGACGTACTTACACTTATGAAATTCCATTTTTTGGAAAACTCGCGCACCTTATTCATGCATCACAGAGTGTCGTCTCTCCCCCATCAATAGTGAAGGAGAGCTAGCGCTCCCTTTCAATAGTCAATGGAGAGTCAATCTCCCTTAAGAAACATTCACATGTTTTTTATGAAGTTAAATACAATATTTGGAATTAAATATTGTGGAGGAATTAAAGTTATTTTTCAAAAAATGAATTTTCTTTTTCAAAAGCGTGGAAAAGTCAAGTCAACTCGATGGATGTTTTAAAAGGTTTTTTATGGAGTAAAGGTATAAAGTAAAAAGTAAAGGTGAATTTTATTTTTTATTTTTTAAGAGGCGAGGTTAGTAAAATAAAGATTTTCTATTAAAACTTATATTAAACCTTTTGGAGTTTATACCAATATTCCGCCACATATTTTTTAAATGGATTGGTTATTATAAGAAGTGGTTTTGGAATTTTTTCCTCTACTAATGGATAAAACTCAGAGTGGTAAATTCAAAATCGAGAAGTTCAATGGCAAGAACAATTTCGAGATCTGGAAGGTTAATATGCACGATCAGCTCGTGCAACAAGGCATGGTGAAGGCGCTTTTGGGAAAAGCAAAGAAACCCACGACCATTTTAGATGAAGAATGGGATGAGATCGATGCGAGAGAATTGAGTACCATATGTCTGTGTTTGGCCGATGATTTTTTGTTCAACATTGTTGTGGAGAAGACAACAATCAATTTGTGGACGAAGATGGAAATCTTGTATATGACGAAATCATTGATAAACAAGATCTTCCTGAAAACACAATTGTACAGTTTGCACATGAAGGAAGGTACGAAAATAGTTGATCATTTAAATACTTTTAATACTTTTTTAGTCCAGTTGACTAGCATGGGAGTGAAATTCAAATATGAAGATAAGGCAATTACATTATTGTGTTCTTTTCCCAAGTCATGGGATAACTTTGTTACCTCTATTAGTTTCAGCACAACAAAAAGTATTGAGTTTGATGTTATTGTTGGAGCTTTACTGTCTGAGGAAACAAGGAATAAATCCAATTCAGAAACCTCTACATCTAAGGCGATGATGGTCAGAGGAATACCTAAATAAAGAGGACAGGGTGAGAGGTATTTCTATCCATCAAAGTCAAAGGGAAAGAAGAAAAAACTTAAGTGTTGGTTTTGTGGAAAATCTGGACACCTCAAGAAGGATTGTTGGAAGAGACAACAAGCCTCCAAGAAAGACCCTCCAAAAGAGATGAAGGAAGAAAATGCAACTGAAACACGTTCATCAACATGTTCAAGTATGTCTGATGAAGTTTTATCAATTAGTATTGGTTCACGTCATGATCAACAATGGTTATTAGATTCTAGTGCTTCAAATCACATGTGTCTTCATAGACACTGGTTTGTTACTTACCAGTCTATAGATGACATAATTGTTTACATGGGAAATGATATCATGTAAAGTTGTGGGAATTGGTAGCATTCGAATTAAGATGTTTGATGGATCTGTTAAGATACTAACTGATGTGAGACATGTACCTGAGCTTAGGAAGAACCTAATCTCTTTGGGAGTCTTATATACTCGAGGATACAAGAGTGTTGTTCAAGGTGGAGTTATGAAAGTCTACAAAGGAATCCTACTGGTCATGAAGGTGAAGAAGGTTGAAAACTTGTTTCTCTTAGAAGGAATAACCGATTCAGATCATGCGACAACTGTATCCAAGAATGACAGTGATGTTGCTCGACTGCGGCATCAACGGTTGGGCCAGATGAGTGAAAGAGGATTGAAGGTATTATCTGATCACATGTTACTTCCTAGTCTAAAGTCTTTAAAGTTAGATTTATGCAAGCACTGTATTTATGGAAAATAGATTAGGCAGAAATTTAAAACCAGAAGACACAATAGAGAAGGAATCCTTGACTATATCCATTCTGATGTTTGGGGACCATCCCCTACTGTTTCGTATGGAGGATCATCATATTTTGTAACTTTTATAGATGATTTATCTAGGAATGTTTGGGTCTATATGTTAAAAAGAAAGTCTGATGTATTTACTGTTTTCAAGCAGTTTAGAGATTTGGTAGAAAAGAGCACTGGTAGGTCCATTAAATGTTTAAGAACTGATAATGGTGGTGAATTTACATCAATGGAATTTTATAACTATTGAAAGGAGTTTGGGATTGATAGGCACAAAACCGCTGCCTATACTCCTCAATAAAACAGATTTTTTGAGCGCATGAACAAGACTCTTCTAGAGAGAGGAAGTAGTATGCTTAGTAACGTGAACTTGCAGCAAGAACCATGGGTAGAAGCAGTAACTACAACTTGTTATCTGGTGAATTGATCACCATCAACAACAATAGAGTGCAAAATTCTAGAAGAGGTATGGACAGGTCATCCTTGTAATTATTCTAATCTTAAAGTTTTTTGTTGTGAAGCCTATGCTCTAATTCTGAAACATCATTGTTCTAAACTAGATCCAAAATAAAAAAGGCTTATCTTTGTTGGATATGGTGATGGTATTAAGGGGTACAGGTTGTGGGATCCTACTTCCCACAAGATCACCATTAACATAGATGTAATATTTGATGAATCTTCTCTCATCAAATTAGATGTAGATGTTCAAATGAAATAGGAAGAAGTACCTAAGTATCAACAAATTAAGTTTGAAACCAGTTCAAATAGAGATGAAAGTGAACATGAACAAGTTTTTGAAGATGTTCATGAAGAGTTTCCTGTAGAGGAAGACATGGTTGATGATAATAATCAACAGAATGTGGATGAGCCACAAACTTCCCTAAGGAGGTCTACGAAGGTTAGAAATCCTCCAAGAAGGTATGATGTTTTTGTTTCGTCAGTTTCTTTAAGTACTAAATGATGATTAACCTTCATGCTATTAGGAAGTTGTGAAGGGTTCTAACAGTGATAAATGGAAAGAAGCAATGAAGGATGAAATGAAGGAGTTAGAGAGGAATGTCACATTGGACCTGGTAGAACATCCAAAAGATAGAAAAATTGTAGGTTGCAAGTCGGTCTACAAGATGAAGAAGGGCGTTGATGATAAGGTGTAAAGGTACAAAGAAAGGTTGGTTGCGAAAGGGTATTCTCAGAAACAAGGTATTGACTTTCATGATATTTTTTCACTAGTTGTTAAGTCTATTTCAATTTGAATTGTGTTAGCATTAGTTCCATTACTTGATTTGGAGTTGGAGCAACTAGATGTTAAGACTGCCTTCTTACATGGGGATTTGGATGAGGAAATTTGCATGGAACAACCTGAAGGATTCGTTCAAAATCACAGCAAGAAATTTGTTTGTAGGCTTAAGAAATCATTGTATGTTCTCAGGCAGTTGCCCATACAATGGTATAAGAAATTTGACTATTTCATGGTGAGCCGGAATTATACAAGGAGTGAGTATGATCATTGTGTCTACATTAATAAATTGAATAATGGCATATTCATTATCTTAGTATTGTATGTTGATGATATGCTTTTCGCAAGAAAAAAAATAACTGAGATCAATAGGTTAAAGGCTCAGATGGCTAGGACATTTGATATGAAAGATCTAGGAGCAGCAAGGAAGATTTTGGGCATGGAGATATCCAGAGACATGAGGAATGATAAGCTTTGGTTGTCACAATAGAAGTATATTGAGAATATAATTTTCAGGTTTGGTATGAATGATGTGAAACCAGTTTGAGTCCCTTTGGCTTCCCATTTTAAGCTTTCATCAAGTTTATGTCCTAGTACAAAAGAAGAAAAGGAATATATGTCTCGAATTCCATATGCTAATGTAGTAGGAAGTCTAATGTATGCGATGGTTAGTACAAGGCCAGACATTTCACATGCAGTTGGGGTTGTCACCAGGTATATGGAAAATTGAGGTAAAAAGCACTAGAAGCAGTGAAATAAGTGCTTCGGTATCTGAGGGGCACAAGTGATTACTATATCACTTATAACAGTGGTTGTGAATTAGTCTGTGGATATGTTGATTTTGATTTTGCAGGTGATTTGGACAAGAGAAGGTCGACTTCACGGTATGTATTTACTCTTGCAAGTGGAGCTATTAGTTGGATGTCAAAGCTACAAAACATTGTTGTTTTATCCACTACAGAAGGAGAATAAGTAGTTTCTTCACATGCTTGCAAAGAGACAGTTTGGTTGAAAGGTTTGTTTGGTGAGATTTGAAGGATGTAGGACAAAGTAAATTTATAAAACATATACCTATCAAGTAAAGTAAAATAAAACATATACCTATCAAGTACCATTTTGTAAGACAGGTCATCGATGAAAGTGGAGTCTCTCTTGAGAAAGTGCACACAAAAGAGAACTCTGCATACATGTTCACAAAACCAGTACTTTTAGAGGAGAAGCTACGATGGTGCTTGGTTTCTCTTGGCTTGAAGAAAAGGTAATGAAAGGAGCAAGGTATCGGGTTAATTGTTGTAAAGGTGGAAATTGTTGAATCTTGTGACAACAAATTCCTCCAGTATTAGGATTTTAGATTTTATAATCGAGCGTTGGTTGTAACCAATAAGATCAAGTTAGGATATTGATATGAGTGCATTTAATAATTAGTTTCTTGTGTAAATGCATATAAATTCATGTAAGCCCGTAGAAGTTGTAATCTCCTAAATAATAAAACAAATAACTCTGTTTAGTGGAAGTAACCTAAGGTTTGGATGAACCACGTAAAACCTAAGATTTGAATGAACCACGTAAAACCTAAGATTTGAATGAACCACCTAAAATCTCTGTGTTTCTTATCTATATGATTGTTGATTATCATATATAAATTATGTTTTCAGCATTTACAATTCTAACATACACCATCTAATATATTCAACGTATACCCTTTAAGATTTAATTACGTCGATAGGCGTATACCTATTAGCAATGGGCATAATTAATTATCTTTTAACCTTAATGATCTTTTAACCCTAATCTGATGGATAAGCATTCAAGATGCGAGCATATTCTTAGTCGTCCTCCAAAATGAATGAACCAGATTTATTGCTCATAACTTCCGTGCATTTATAAAGACATCCCTTAACATGTTTACTTTTTCCACTACCTCCACGCATAACACAGAGCGGCGCCACGACCTCCACGCATTACACAGAGCGACATGCATCCACCCATGGGGAAGGGCGTTTAATGGACAGCCGCATGCACGCGCGACTTGAACCGCCACACAATGACCCATACTCATTCTCTGTCTTATTTCTTATTCCATTACACTAAAAAATTACAGGTTTGCGAATTGAAGTTTGTTTTTTTGCATGCAGCGAAGGATTACAGCGAAAAGAAGGATCTCTGCTCTCATCTCAAAGGTTTTTTGCATGCAGCAAAGGATTACAGCGAAAAGAAGGATCTTTGCTCTCATCTCAAAGGCGGCAACATAACCTTTCGGCCGAATAGGTATGCCTGAATGAAATGGAAGTTTTGCAGTCACGATTCATAGATTAACTGTATTACCGATTATAGTCCGAATGAATAGGTATTACCGATTACAATCTCTGTCACGATTCAAAGATTAACTCACGATTGATGTTGATACCCCATTTATTTCTTTGTTCCTTCTGCATTGAGCAGAAAACCAGAAGCTTCATCCGATTGAAAAACATGCTTTTGTTTTTTTCTCCTTTTGCTTTGAGACTTCGACCAGAAAAAGCAAAAGCAAAAGATGAATTCCGCGTGGAAAGACACGAATCTGTAAAATTTTTATGTTGATAACTTACTTTCCTTTGTTTTTCCTTTTGTTCTGTGGTGTTAATAGTCACGATTCAAAGATTAACTCACAATCTTTGAATCGTATGGGTCGTTATGTTGATAGTCACGATTCATAGATTAACTGTATTACCGATTACAATCTCCTTCAAAAACACCCACGCTGTTAGGGAAAAATGCCAAACACCGAACGACCCATAACAGTAAAAGCCCATGCATGAAGAAACTGCGATTTTCTCCACATGCCTATCAGTATTTTACATTAATCTTGTGTTTTAGGGTTGGGGTCGATATGGTTTCAGATGGACTAGGGTGCTTATAATGATAATATTTAATGTTTTGTGGGTGGCAGGTTTCTGGGACAGTCGAAACCTTTCATATTAATGGACGCTTATAATGGACAGGTCTTCCGATTAATGGGCAGTCCATTCATATTAATCCCGTGTTTTAGGGTTGGGGTCGATATTCAATGTTTTAGGCTTCGGGTCTAAACCTTCCAGTGACAACCCGGAAATATATCTGCTATATTATGTCACGATATAATAACATTATGAAAATATTCGAAAACCTTTCAACGGATATTTTCCAAATTTCCAAAAATATCGGAATTATATTATATAATATATTACCATATAGCTGATATATCCGAATTGACTGATTTCAAAGGTTTCAATCGGATATATATAATTCAAAGATATATATAATCGGAATATTCATATATATATATATATTTAATTAACGAAAATAATCTTAATATAAAAACCGATATTTAATGATAATATGGTTTCCAATGGACTGGCGCGCTTATAATGCTAATATTTAATGTTTTGTGGGTGACAGGTTTCTGGGACAGTCGAAACCTTTAATATTAATGGACGCTAATAATGGACAGGTATTACTATTAATGGACAGTCCATTCCTATTAATCCTGTGTTTTAGGGTTGGGGGTCGATATTCAGTATTTTAGGGTTTGGGTCGAAACCTTTCAGTAATATAATTCAAGTTTTCATACTTTGTTAATTTAAAATATTCCATTTTCATTTGTGTTATCTTACGTTGCTTTTTGATAATTTTCATTAATGGTTGAAATAATTTGATGCACGATTTTTTTATTAGTTTATAAGATTTATTTATGTATTTTGATATTTTTCATTAATAGTTGAAATAATTTGATTTAAGAGTTTTTTTTATTTGATGATAAGATTTATTTATGCAAGAATGTCCAGTTGTAATTAGTTATTAGGTTTTAAGTTATTAATAAAGAGTTTTGATAATGATTGAGATAATTACTTTAATAACCCGTACTCTAACTACTTTAATTACTTTAATAACTCGTATTCTAACTACTTTAATTACTTTAATAACCCGTATTTAATGATAATTACTTGAATAACCCGTGATATACGAGTGCTTCATATTTGAACATATATACCATAAAAGTATTTAATGATATATATTTGAACATATACACAGTAGAATAGAATACGGGTGCTTCATGCTCGCAGTTCTGGCATCGCGCATTCTTAATTACGTAAAAGAGTGTTGCACGTGGGACACTCGGAGTTATGGAATCTTTTTTGCAATTACCGCATACTTTAACAACGACTACATGCCCCGTTTTGTAAATGAACCTCATGATGTGTACGGTGACCACTGACGACCACACTACTGACGGTGCATATCAACCTCGATGTCGATGTAGACTGTTTGAACAATGTAAGCATATGCACTTGATAATTTTTATCTTATTACGGATTACTATAAATATACTGGCGATATAATATTTTAACTGCCAAAGGCGGATGATTTTTTTACGAAATCAGGTAAGAAATTGCTTTAGATTTTTAGATTATAGATTAGATTATAGATTTTAATGATTATATTTTAATAATTTGAATGCTTCAACCAAAAATTTCAACATGTTGAATTTATCTATACTGAAAAAGATTTTAAATAATAAAAAATAATAATTTCTTACAATTTACCTCAACAAATTCCCCAAAAAAAATATTTATAAAACAGTTAAAAGACCCTAATGATATTTTACCACTGAAATTCCAAAACTTACACATGATGAACGAATCCTGAAGTTGCCAAGCATAGTCTGCCATCCGCAACGTTCAAAGCTGTGCTGTCCTCATCTCATTGTTTAATGAAAGTCCACCGTTCCGATGATGGAAGAGGTAAGATGTCGTTAGAGAAACAGATCGAAACAAGATTGACCATGTGTATATGTTTTAGTTTAATTAGGTTGAAAGGTGTACATTTATTGACTATGGGCATATTTAATAGGTTTTTAAGTGTTTAATCAGGTTTTTATGGATAAGATTAAATATTGATGGAATATTTTTAGTAGTCCCAATAAATCAATGGTTGTGATTTCAACCACTAACTTCCTCACTATTATAAAGACATCACTTTACATGTTTATTTTCTTACTTTTACTAAATCATATTTAAAATTTACTATGGTGGCTAGCTAATTGCCGGGTATGAGTAATTAGGGTTTCATTTTCTAGACCAACCTAAACCTTTGCACACACTACCTCCTTCCAACCAACTCCTTCGGACTCCTTCCGTCTACCTCTAAATCGTTTCTCTTTCCCAACTATTCAGGTTTTGCAAATCGTCTTTTTGCCAGCCATCATTTCGACGTTTACTATATCTTATCAAAAAAATCGAACAGTCGGTGTCCAAGTACCAGCTAATGAAAATTGGAAATGACTAGTACATCTAGGATCGAGACGAAGCATGGAGATAAAACGTCTTATAAAGATAGCTAGGCTTCAGAACATGTTACGATTTTATGTAAACAATTATTTTGCAGTTTGGCGTGGGAAATGATTCTCAAGAATACCAGCTACGATGGCTTTGGAGTATCTATCAACTGCAATTATTGTAGTTTCCCGATTTATTAAACTTAGAAAATATTTAACGTTGAATTCATTAAATATTAAAAAATCAAAATTAAAATTATTCACATCTATATTATATATTTCTATATTTTATATTTTAGATTAGTTTTAAAAAACGGGGACTTCGCAGATCGAGCAGGGTTTACGACTTATTAAAGGCCTATACTTATTGGAGATGGCTTATATCTATTGGAGATGGGCACAATTAATCACCTTTTAATTTAAAATTCTAATCTATGGCTAACAATTGGAAATGTTGGAATATTCTTAGTCGTCCTCCCAAATCAATAAATGTAAAATTGGAAATGCTGGAATATTCTTAGTCGTCCTCCCAAATCAATGAATGTAATTTACTCTCATAACTTAATTGTATTTTTGAATGCATCAGTTAACCTGTTTACTTTTTAACATTTACCTAATCATATTAAGAAATTATTGTACCACCATATGATTGCCACTTTTAACTGATTAACCTTTGGAATTACCACATTTAAGATTAACTTTTGGATTTCCTCAACTCTGTCAGTGCGTTTCAATTCACTAGAGTGTTGTCCGTCCAAATAACTTTAGAGTACCAGACCATGAGTTCCGTTGTCGTATGCCCATTTTCATTAGGAATTTTTATTTCGATTTATTAAACATGGAAAACAAAAAAATCTTGAATTCATTAAAGACCAAAAATATTCAAAATTAAAATTACTCACACTTATATTATATATTTTATTTATTTTAGATTATGAAATTTATTGGTAAATTAATTTGGTTTCAATGGACGTTAACCATCATCATCATGGGGAAGATGTTCATTTAACTCAATGCATTAAAATAATAATAAAACATAAAAAATAAAAATTATATATGTATATAGATGGCCATATTGGTTAAGAACATGTTTCTCTTTCCTCTTAATAGGTTACAAGTTCAAATCTGGAAGGGCTAAGGTATGTACATCTCAAATCTTTCAAGATGAAAACATTTTTTAAAGTGCAAAAATTGAAGAAATGTTAGAAGTTTACACCTAGAAAAATTTGATCCCTCTCAACACTAGATAGATCGAGAAGTAAAAAGGATCTATATTAATATTATACATATATTACATTTTTGTTTTCTTAATAATTTTTTAATTTAAAATTTATCAAATATTAAAAGAAAAAGAAAAAACATATTTTTCATATTATATATCATTTTATATGTTGAATTTATTGAACATAAAAAAAAATTAAAAATAAAGGTCAAAGTTATTCAAATATATAGGATACATCTTGTACAATTTAGATAGTTAAATATATTTTGTTACTCTATTTAACAATAAATATTTTTTGTTATACCTTAAATTTGTCAAAATGAAAATCTTTTTAAAATGCAAAACTTAAAAAAAGGTTACAAGTTTACACTTAAAAAAATTTGATCCTTCTTAACACAAAATAGATTCATGAATAAAATAAATCTATATTAACATTATACATATATTACCATTTTTATTTTCTTAATAAAAAAAACATTTAAAAGAAAAAAAAAAACAAATTCCATATCATAATAAATATTCTATCATTTTATTTTCGATTATGATGTTGAATTCATTGAAACATCAAAAAAAGGAAAATAAAGATCAAACTTATTTAAATGTGTAGGACACATCTTGTCCATCTTAGACGGTTAAATGTATTTTGTTACTCTATATAGCAATAAATACCTTTTATTTTTATTTTAAAATAATAATATTTTTTTCTAATTTTTTATAAATAATTTAATAATTATAATTTCAATTTTTTTTATTAATATTTATTTAAATTTTTTTATAAATATTTATAAATAAATATTAATAAAAAAATGGATAAAATTAAATATTTATTTAATTTTTTTAAATACATACTTAATATATAAACTAAAAATATAATAAAAAAATACAACGCCACGATGGAATTTAAATATAAATATAATCAAATACAACCACAAGATGAAATTTAAATATAAATATAATTATGATTATAGATTAGGATACGAAGAATTACCCCCAAAAATACATCCATGGTCTAGTTATCTCAAAGATGTTTCAAGTTACAATATCTATTTTTGTTTAATGTTTTAATTTTCAATATAATAGTTTCTTTGTTTTCTTGGTAAAATCAACAAAATATTAACCCTATTTAACTCTTTATGTAGAATTGAGTGTTCATGTCTTGCTTAAATACATAGAACAATATAATATTAGGTGTATCTCATTCTCAAATTCTCATCTCTTAATTGTTTAAATACACATAACAATATAACAATTTTTTTTTTAAGTAAAAAATGATAGAACCTGTTATCTTATCATTGCCAAGTTATAGAGATTGTTTACGATGTCAGCTATCCCGCCTAAATAGGAAATCGAGACAGCTAGGCATCCTATGCCATTTGTTTCCAAGCAAACAAAACTATCAGAGTGCAGTCCTACCTGAGGGAAACCAGGACGTCTAGCCATTAAGTTTAATCTGTGTGCCGAAAATCTAGTTGCAAAATAGCTAAGATCTAACTAGGAAAAAGCCTGGTTCGGAAACAAAAAAAAGATTGCTAACCAAGAACATCACTAAACCTCTTATCCGGTTGGCTCGTCCTCGTCCCCGTTCCTTCGCCATCCTGTTGGAAACACGTAATCTTGCGCGCACGTAGGGCATTGTTGTTTAGGGAGAGTCCTGGAATGAGCAGCGAACATCATGTCGAGTCGATGGTCGATTCGGGTGATGCGAAAGATTTGATCGTCCAACAGGCTCCGCATATTAAAGATTAGAGCTAGGTACCCCGGATTGGTGAAGGGATTCTGGTCCTGCTAATTTCCGTCAACAGAGGCGGAGGGAATTGGCCCCATTGCTCCTTCACTTGCATGTGTTGTGTTGTTGTGATGTGTCAGTCGGTTGAATAGCTGGGTCACCTCCTCCATAGGTGGTGAGTCTCTGCTTCCTTTTACGCATGACGATGTCTCTTCTTCAACATAGCAGGTGGTAAATTCCTCTACCAGGCAAGTTGCACTGGAGCCAAGCGGTTTGCCCGAAGGCAAAATCTTGTCATCCGTGCCAAAATAAGTGGGTGGATCCCAATTGTCCGAGACTGTGAATAGAGGGAGCTTCGGATAGCTTTGCATGGCGTCTTCCAGGGTGATTTCTTCCACGTACGCCATTGGAGGCATTCGTGGTTTCCTGTGTTTTCGCAAGGATGCCATGGCTAGCGCCTGCTTGAATTTCTTCTACCTCTGCCGGCGAGATTCGGCTGTGTACCAAGCTGCACCCCTACGCAGCTTACCTCGTGCTCTGGGAATAATGAATACCTTGGAGATGACCAAGGTTCCTTGCGGGTGGAAGGCTCTTCTCGAGAGCTTCAGTGGGTCTGCAAAATGCGGCTCCGCTAAATTCATCTCTGCATTCGACTCTGCGGTGAGTGAATGTCACTCAATGATGTTAAGGCGGGTGATAAGGAGGAGGACAATAGTGACCGCCATGGCCATTAAGGCTTTCTTCCGAGTGCGCTAGTGCGTTGTACCAGTCACTTGCGCGAAGGGGCTCATCTCCTGGATTTTGCTGCACAGATTCATTCTTGTTTAATTGTTGAGGGGATGGTCACCGGTGGATGTATTAATGGTGCATCCCGGCGTTATCTCGCGTGGCTCAGCTCTGCAACATGGCACCCCATCCGGGGACACATAACAATATAACATTACATGTATTTCATTTTCAAATTTTAATTTTTTGCAAAATAGGTGTTTACTTTATTCTATGTTTATATTTTTTTATGATGTACTTACCACACTACTCACTATAATATCTTCCCTTAATAGTTCTTTTAATTTAGAAAGGTTTCAGATTTTGGTAGCTTTTCTATGGTTTTTTAAGTTTGAAACTTTTGAGGTCATTTTGAGATCTTAATTGATGTTTTTTGGCGCGGTCCCGCATACCATGCAGTTAAAGGTAGATTCTAGGCCAAACATAATGTGTATTCCTTGGATCGACCTTTCCGATGGGGTACCCAGTGCCCTAAACAAAGATCGTATGAAAATGTTGTGCCCCTGGGAAGTTGACATATCAACTAACCACATTAGGGCCCACAAACCTTTTAGTGTTTGATCTTTTGGGATTAGGGTTTTGGATGTTTAGGGTATTCTCATTGATGCTTTATGTTAAAAGGGCCTTTTGGCCTCTTTGTAATCAGTTTCTTTTGGATGAGCACAACCGACACATCTCTGTCTATTCAGATATAAGCTACCACCATTCTAGCTAGCTTGTGTGCTTTCCATTTTACAGTATTTTGTATTCCAAATAGTCATTAATAAAATCTGAGTTTAACTATATTATTGTGTTTCTTGCAATATATTTGTTTGTTTCCTTGTTATATCTCGGCCTTCTTGTCATTCTAAATATAAGTTGAATCAGTGGTATCAAAGAAATATGATCTTTATTTTTTCTCTGTGCATATCATCGACGAGGTCAAGGTACCGAGAGTTGGATATCAAATTGGTTCATCTTGGGGAAGAACACTCCCACCGACCTAAGTAGCCTCCCATGTAAAAATAAAAGAGAGATGAAAGAGCATGAGATTCTATAAAACTATTTCTCAAGGAAGCCCTCGTGCGACATATGAATGAGATGATGGATAATTTTGTTGAGATCCTTCGACGGTTGCTAACAATAATGAAGACACCTTCAACCAGCAACCACTTTAGAGGTGAGACACCCTTTAATGTGCAAGTTAACTTTGATATTCCTTTATTTGAAGGCCAGATAAATGTCGTCTCTTTGAAAAAATGGTTAAGTCTCCTAGAGGGTTATTTCTCTATCCAAAAAATTTCCAACGTTGAAAAAATCACCCTCACACTCCTTAAATCCCTTCCCCATGTTAGACATGGGTGGGAGACTTACTGTGAGCAACATGTAGAAGATGAATCTGTAATTTTTGGGCTAGAATCCACTTGGATGGATTTTCTTGATGCCCTTAAGGAGAAATATTTCCTTGTTGGAAACTATGATGAATAATACATGATATGGACAACTTTGTGTTAGGAGAGATACCAAACAATGTTGGAGTATAACAACATCTTCCTTACCTTGTGCACAAAGTTGGGTATTAAAGACTATGAGCGAGACCTGGTTATGAATTACCATAGTGGCCTACATAGTTACATCCAAATATATATGGAGCTCCTAGACATATCCTCACTGAGATCCTCTTATCGATATTCTTTCAATATCGAGTAAAATTTCAAGAAAAAGAATGAGCAGGATTTTAGTTCTACCAACCCATCATGGTAGAATCATTGTAAAGGTGGCCCTAACTCCCAGAGTAAAGGATAGAGAAAGGATGGCCAGTCCCAATATAACCAATCCAAGCCACAAGAAAGAAATACTAATAGGAAGTCGAATAAGGACAATGAAAAGTAACGTGAGTTTCAAAAAATACTTGTCACGCCACTGATGAATGTTGCGCCAAAAAATCATTGTTGGTTGAGAAGAAAGCCTCAAAGTCATATTCCAACTCAAAATCTAATTCAAAACCATATAAAGGAAATAAATTATTGATGCAGAACCCAGTGTCTCCATCTCTACCACAAAATTCCATCTAGAGGAACCAGAGGAGCTTGAATAAGGGGAGAGACTCTTCCACTCACATATGTGCATGAAGGGGACCCCCTTCATTTCATTATTGACAATGATAGTCAGAAGAAGCTAATATCAATAAAGGTCATCAATAGGTTGGACCTAAATACAACATCGCATCCATATCCATACACCATTGGTTGGCTCATATAGGGATGAGACATCAACGTCATCCAACAATGCTTCCTATACTATGACATCAAAACCTTCAAGGACAACGTATTGTGTGATGTTTCCCACCTTGAAATTTGTGATTTTCTTTGAGGAAAACCATATATGTGGAAGTTTCATGTTGTTTACGAATCCAGGCCCCATAGTGTCATTATTAATTTTGAAGGTCAACTCTAGAGGGTATTAGAGGTAGTCCCAACTACTGTAGTATCTTTGATATCCACAAAGTAGTGTAGAAAGGTGGTCTCTCAGACCAAGAGGTTTGTCATGCTTATGGTATGGTCAAAAGGTGAATGGAAGGTCACTCCAACCACCAAAAAACTCAGCACGAGGTCTCTCTACATAGCAAGAGAAGGTGGACAAGATATTAGAAGAGCACAAAGACATATTTTCCTCTCCTAGCGGGGTTCCTTTGCACTATGAGGTAAAGTAGATAATTTATTTTACACCCAATATTGATATTCCCAATGACCTTGTATACAGGTGTTTTGTTATGGAGAATAAATAAATCAAATGCCAAATCTAAGAACTAATTCTGAAGGGCCACATCAGACCAAGCTCCTCGCCTTGCAGGATCGTAACTGTTATAGTATAGAAGAAGGATGGGACATGGTGACTTTTCAATGATTATAGAACCTTGAACAACATGCTAGTCAAGAACCGATACCCAATTCCCCAGATTGATGATCTTCTCGATCAACTCAAGGGATCCAATTTTTTTTAGTAAGATTGATCTGAAGTGAGGGTACCACCAAGTTCCAATTAAGAAAACTGATGTATGGTATACATCCTTCAAGTCTAAAGAAGGTCACTTTAAGTAGTTGGTCATGCCTTTTTGCTTAACTAATTCCTCAACCAAATTCATACAGATGATGGATTATATATTATGGTCATTCACAAAATCCTCTATGGTCATATATATAGATGACATCCTAATCTTTAGCAAAAACTAGGAGCAACATTTGAAGCACATTCAAAAGTTCTTGGGCACCTTGCAACATGACAAGTTATATGCCAATTTGGAGAAGTGTTCCTTTGGAATGTAGATAATGCAATATTTGGATACATTGTGGATGATCAGGGTGTGCATGTGGATCCAACCAATATCCAAGTAATCTTTGATTTCTCGACCCCAAAGACACTAACCGAGCTCCGCAACTTCTTGGTCCTCGCCAACTTCTACCACCAGTTTGTGTTGGGATTATCTCATATCGCTTGGGCCTTAAGCCAGGTGTCCAAGGGTAGAGAGAATGCTAATTTTTTTTGGGCCATGTCGCAATAGAAAACATTCAAGGATTTGAAATTACACCTCTGCTCAACACTAATCCTTATTCTTCCAAACCTGTAATAACCATTTTATATTGATATATATGCTTTATATTATTCTATCACTGCAATCCTCGCTCAAAATGGGCATTCGGTGGCCTATCATAGTGAAAAATTATCTAATGTTGTTCACAAATACCCCAACAACAAAAAACAGATGTACTCCATTGTGCATACATGTCAACAATGGAAGAATTACATTCTCGAGAAGGAAAACCTCATCCACACTAATCATGGGCCTCTGCAATTCATATAGACACGGGGAAAATTACAGAATAACCACCATTAGAAGTGGTCTACATAGCTATATAAATTTGAATTGAACATCAAGCACAAAAACAAAAATCATCTTGTAGACAACCTTAGTCAACCCCTAGTTGTGGTGCTAACAATATTTATGAACTCCTATGGGAATGAGACATTCAGTTGACCATAATTATGTAATAGTGACTATGAATTTGATGCTATGTATTAAACATTGAGCATAGGAAAACGAGTTCCATAATTTCATCTCTAGGATGGACTGTTATTCCATCTCAACAAAATAGTGTCAATACTGAAAAATAATTTTTATAAGTCGAAGCTTTGAGAAGATGTTTGCAGGTACATCATATCCTACACTTCATATGCCATTGTCAAACCTGCCATCGAGAAAGAAGGGATATACACCCCTCTTCCCACTCCAGATAGGCCTTGGGAGTCCATCTCCATGGATTACATGTCATATATTCCTTTAACCAAGCATGGGAATGGATATTTGTCCATGGTCATTGATCGATTCTCTAAGATGGAAATTTTGACACCCTGCAAGAAGAGCATCACAACAGAGGTCGTGGCTAAGATATTCTTTGAACATGTTTGAGTAAATTTTGGGCTTCCACAAACCATTATTTCAGATCAAAATAGAAGGTTCTTGAGTACTTTTTGGTCCATCCTATCGTCGATGATGGACACCAATCTGACTAAATCGACTACCTTCCACTGACACATTGATAAAAAATAGAGGTGGTCAACATGATGTTTTTCCATATCCTTAGGATATATAATTCCAAACATCCACACAATTCGAATGAGATCATTCATTGTGTTCAACATAAATAAAACAGATCCCTCCACAACACTATTGTCCAAAACCCTTTTTAGGTGTGCTTGGGGTTCTAACTATTTCCCCCCATTAATGTATCTCAACCCATTGCAGTTACACAGGAAGAGTCCTCCCATTCCCAGACCAAGGTCGATCAAGTAGCCACATTTTTTGAGTGAATCTAGCACATCCTACAACAAGTTCATGATATTTTGAAAAAAAACCAATTCCAAGTACAAGGAGAACCATGATCAACATCGTGTACCACACAAGTTTTAGGTGGGAGATAAGGTTTCATTGCATTTGCAGAAAGAGAACCTCACATGACCCCATTAGAAGCTCCACACACTACGATATGGGACTTACACCATCACCAATTTTTTTCCTAAGAATGATTTTTAATTAAGTATTCCCCATTTCCTTTGTTTGCACTCGGTATTCATTGTGGAACTAGTTCAACCATATTTTCCACCTCTCCTAGACACTTTGAATGAAACCGAGCACTTGGCCACTAAAAATGCCAATCTCGACTGCATTGAATAGGATATATTTTATTGGATCATAGAAACCAATATGAAGGTCACCCACCAGCATAACATCCAACTACATCGGGTCATCAAAATAGGGAAGGCTCTTCACTAGGGAAACTGGTTCACCAAGAGTATGATTTAGTAGAAGTTTCCCCATATGATAAAGGAACTTGACAGAATGGGGACCATTTATTCCTAAGGGTGGAGGAATGATCCAAGTCGATAATGGTGGCCACCCACCTATTCCACTAATTCATAATGGTTCCACATCTTGGCAATTTTTCTACAGTTTTTTGGGTCCGAAACTTTTGGGGTTGTTTTGTGGCCTTAAATGATGATTTTTTTGCGCGATAGTGTCTAGCATGTAGCCGAAGTAAAATCATATGATGAATAGAATTTGTACTACTCATTTATTCCTTTCCGAATGGGTATCAATCGTCCAAAACATAGATCGTATGAAAAATTTACACCCCAACTAAGTTGGTGTATCAACTAACCACATTGGGGCCCATAAACCTTTTGTCGTTTCATCTTTTGGGGTTAGGGTTTAGGATGTTTATTTTCTTCTCATTTATAATTTATTTTTAATTTCCCTTTCTTCTTATTTGTACCAGACTTCTTGTGAAGGAGCATAGATGACACATCTCTCTCTTGAAATATAAGCTACCACCATTCTAGCTATCTTCTTTTCTTTGTATTTTATATTCTTTTCTATTATATATAGTCATTAATAGAATCTGAGGTTTACTATATATTTTCCTTCACGTCATTATCAATATAATCTAGATTGCCATGATAGTGATCATTGTGATCTAAGAGGTTGGTAGCGAGGACGTCTGTAATGTCTCCTACTACTATTTTTTTTTCAAATTTCCTTATTGATAATTGTATACTTGTATTGCTACAATTCATATATGAAAAATTAAATATTTATTGTATAAGATTATTTAATATACTCGTCTAATTTTCATGGTGATTCCATGACATAATAAATATTCCAAGGAGTCCAAAACCTTACATCGGTTCTATCATCATACTGAAGACTATAGTTATGTGATTGTTCTCTTCGTTACATGTATCACCATTTACTTCACTTACTATTATGTTAAACATTTATTTCTACAACAGTGTTATATTGCTCATACTTATTTTTGTAAATAACTTCTATTATGTACAAGACTTTATGGATCGAAGAGTTAGTGGAATCTCCTCTTCCTTATGGTAAAGTCTCTAACCCTTTTTAGTAACAAGATCGATAAGCATTATGTGATTTAAAAACATTAGTCTAGATTCCATAGACTAATTATAAATAATATTAACAATCATAAAACAAACGTTTATAAATATAATTAGAACATAGTCTAAAATCCATAGACTAATTATCAATATTATTAACAATCCAAAATCAAAGATTTAAAACCATAAAAAAATAAATTTATAAGCATAATACGTAAATATTCAGCATATAAAGAAGAATACAAATAATATGGGTTTACCCACTACATAAGTTATGGAGAAAATTATTAACCCTACTATAATATTTCCCTATCATATGGCATTAATGACTTGTTGACACTTGAATTCGTTAGGACCGAAACGACAACCTCACGAGGATGCAAATCCCCCCTGTGTTTTTATAGAGGTCGTACTCGTCTTTATTATTTTCTTAGGACTCTAAATTTTCATAATATGAGACTTTGCAGAACTTCGTCGTGGTAATCAAAGAAATATAAATATTTCAATAAAAATGAAAGGAAAATGTTTTTGTTTTCTATTTAGAGAAAGCTCCTAAGAAATGACCACGAAAAAAAAACTTCATACATTTAAAGAAGATATAAAAAATTTCCTCACATCTATCATAGTTAAAATAATGATTTATGATCACATAAAATAAAAAACCTGATGATCCGCATGCATAAGAGAACTTTAATAGAGTGGAAACATGGGAAACTCAAATATATATAATGATAGATCAATCTCAAATAATTTATACTCAAAACTCAGAGTTACAAACCATAGTCGAAAATGATCCCGAAATATCTCTCTTGAAATTTCTAAAAAATATATAGTATGTTACATATTCTTTGAAATTTAAAATATGCTTGCCCTATGGACTAGGATTGGGGCTCCCATGGACCATAAAGAAAATATACACAAGAATTAATCTTGTAGATGTTGGATTACTGAGAGGGGGGTGAATCCGTAATAACGTAATTATAATTCTTTTTCTCAAAATAATCCAAGTGTTATATCAATGTAGAATTATTATCCAATAATGAGCAATAAGAAATGAACAATCACACACATACACAATACACCAGTGTTTTACGTGGAAACCCAAATCGGGAGAAAACCACAGAATGCTTTATCTTATATGTCTTGGAGAATTACGTTCATTGGAAGCACCAACTTCCTTTGTTTTCTAGCTGTAACTTGAAGGAGGCTCCAACCCCCTAGTTTCTTAGGATACAACCTAAGGGAAGCTCCAACTCCCAATTCTTTGGCTACAACCAAAAGGAGGCTACAACCCCCTATGTTCTCCAGCTACAACCACCTGTCCTTGCCTCGTCCAACCGCCCTGAAGTTGTAGTAGAATTATGGAACCATTGTCACACTATCACTATGAGATATACCGCTATAAACATGTACCAATAAATCCAAACCATGCATCAACCTGTAATCAACCTGTAATCAAGATGTACCATATACATGTGCATCAACCCTGCACCAACCTATACCAAACAATCTGTAATCAACCTGTACCATAAACAAGTGCAACCAACCAAGTACCAACTATGTACCAATCATGTTTCAAGTGTTGATCAACTATGACTCATCAATATGTACCAACATCATCAACTATACACCTCATCTATGTGCTAACTCATCAACTATTTGTCTCAACCATGTACCCAACTTGTACCTCAACCAAAATCCCTCATCAATTTCATCATCGAAATATGATTTATAATTCTGTAGTAGACCTGGTTTTAATGATCACATACTTGCAAACATTCCTTAACTTTAACAACAAGATACTAGCATTTTCATCAAACGTTTCTTTAGTCTCACAAGACTAGTTTTGGATTAGTCAACAACACTAACTTGAAATAATCATAACTTTGTACTTGTAATGAATACATATAAGAAACTGATATACAATGTTATTCAGTGTGTTTTATGGAATTCCTCCGGGTTTCACTACTTGGAACCTCTCAGAAAAGGATTTATGGCAAAAATGACACACCTTGGTGAATTCTGCCTTATTCTAGAGAGTGACCTTGTAGAACATGCCCTGCACAGAATATTTGTTTCATTGCTTTGAAACCATTACAAAAAATACTACATACTTTACTCTAACAAACACATTTTTTCTTATGGAATTTGGATTTGTTATGAAGAATTTATGACATTTTTACCCAAAACACCTGTTTTTGACTAGTTTCAGGACTAGCCACAAACCCTATTTTCCACAGAGTGTAAATCCAAAAATACAACGACCCAAAAGATTATTTTTTTACCACAGATACTTGAATATGTTTCCTCAATGTAATACCAATTTCACGGTCTGAGTCATTCTATAAAAAAATTTATTGCGAAAATGGTGAGATGACCTGAAAAAAACATACCTTATAAAGCATCATCAAAATAATTTATCCTTCCTTGAATTCCAGCCTTCTTTTCTTGACTTTCCTCAGAAATTATGCTTAGATATCATTTGGCTACCTCAAACACCTATAGGTATTCAATATGCTCAAGTGTGTCTTAAATGAGATAGCCTTTCCTCTTATTTATACTCTCCAAGTAGCTTCCTTAAAAACATCTTCTAGGTCACTTTGCCCACTTTCCTTATGTTAGGGTTAACCCACTTCTAATTTCTCCATTGAATTTATTATTGAATCAATTTATTTTGTATTCACTTTGAATTATAGTACACTTATCACTTCACATTATTATTTACCTTTTAAAATCTCTTAAACCACTTTGACTACTTTGACCTTTCGGGGCTTCTAGATGACATATGAGGGTCGTCCAACTTCGTAAGGCTATAATTCTCAAACCATGAGGAGTTATGTAAAGTTACACATACCACCAGAAATGGAATGAGAAACACTATGCATCTAGGATAGTTTCACTGACAAATTCATTGGCGTTCATCTCATTATTCCACAAATAATCATGGGTTCTCTAACCATACTTCTAGGATAACTCAATCTACAAAGCATCTTCCCGTGAGGGATTTCACCATAAGGGGACCACTTTGGATTTCATCCATTTCTAATTATTATCAACCATAACAAGAAAATAATGAGTCATATTTACATCAAAAAAATTTGGGTCCATTACCCAACCTTTGTGCTACGGGGCTTTCTTCAAAGGTTGGCATCAATGAAAACCAACTTTAATCAACAATCTCCCCCTTTGGCATTGATGGCAATACTTTGATGAAATACTGAAATCATATCACTCATGGTCCCCTTGGAACCATGCCTCTATCATCTGCCTTTGTCCTCTGCATCTGATAAATCTCTCCCCCTTTGTCATCAATGACAAAGGTATCTTTCCATATGGGGTTTCTCCCCCTGACTGAACTGTCCTCTTATGGTGCTTCCTCATTTAAATATAAGACATATAAGATAAGAATTAAAAAAGCATTCATTTTGGAGTAGAAATAACTCCAAGTCTCTAGCAAAGATATTAAAAGTATTCCCGTGAAAGTGGTTTTGTGAAGATGTCTGCCACTTGTTCTTTTGTGCCCACATACTCAACTTTGATGTTCTTTTCTGCAACCTTCTCTCGTAGAAAGTGATACTTTATTGGAATGTGCTTTATCTTGGAGTGCATCACTGCATTCTTCGAGATACTGATGGCGCTTGTATTATCACAATAGATTGAAATGGGCTCATCATACTCAACTTGTATATCTATCAAAGTTTGTTTCATCCAAAGAACCTATGTACAACATGATGTTGCTGCAATATACTCTGCCTCGGCTGTAGATAAAGATACTGATGATTGTTTCTTTCTTAGCCATGATACTAAACACTCACCCAAGTAGAACGTCGATCCACTGGTGCTTCGTCAATCATCAATATAGCCTACCCAATCTACATCTGTGTAGATAATAAGTGATAGATCCTTTCCTTTTGGATACCATAATACAAACTCTTTTGTTCCTTTGAGATATCTGAAAATCCTCTTCACCGCTAACACATGTGACTCCTTTGGTTGATCCAGATTATTTTCGGCATGAAATGAGAGCTAAGATATAACACATAAATATTTAGAGATATTGCAAGAGAGACAACAATGTAACAGAGATATAGCGGAAATAACAAGAATCACAAATATACAGTAATACATGATTTCTATTAATGAAATAAATGTACAGAGACTGTAAAATACAGAGTAAAAGACTTGCTAGAATGGTGGCAGCTTATCTCTGAGAAGAGATGTGATGGCTTCTCACATCCGTGAGAAGATGATCTTTACAATGAGGCTCTAAGGTCCCTTTTTAACATAAGTAAAATCCAAAACCCTAACCCCGGAAGATGAAAGGCCAAAAGGTTTGCGGGCCCCGATGGGGGTAGTTGATACGTCAACTTCCCAGGGGCATAACTTTGGCATACGATCTTCGTTTGGGGCGCTCGATAGCTCGTTGGAAAGATTTATATGAGAACTACAACTTTTGGGTGAGCAAGATGATTTACGATTTATGTTGCTCCCCGTTTTCTCAAAAAAACATCGTTTAGGGCCTCAAAATGGCCTTGGAAGTTCAAAACTGCTAAAAATAGTAAATTACCAAAATTGCCAAAAACATGTTTTGGGCCAGTTGTAGAAGGTGGGTGGCCACCAATATCCACCTGGATCAATCCTCCCTCCTTAGGAAGCAATGGTCTCCATTGTGTTGAGTTCCCGGGTGAGAGGGGAAAGTGATCGTTGAATCTGAATCTTGGTGATCTGCTTGCCTTGCTGGAGAAGTGATGTTGCTTAGCTTATTGAAGGCTATCACGAACCTTTGGCTGGAAGGTTTGGATCTTTTTAACCAGTCTGGCTATTTTAGTTGACTGTGTGCAGAAGGAATCTTTGTGCTTTGTTGCAACCTTGTGGCCCTGCTTCTGTTGGATAGAAGGTGCTTGGACTGAGGCTGTAGTGGTTTCAGTATCCTTTTGTTCCCCTTTTGAACAAATTGTGGAGAAGATGAATATTGTAGTATGAGATACTACCTTTCAATACTGTTTAGGTGGGGCAGTAGTTGGAACTACCTCTAGTATCCTATAGAGATGATCCCCCAAAGTAACAATGACACTATGGGGTCGAGACTCATAGATAGCATGCCATTTCCACATATATGGTTGGCCCAAGAGAACATCACAAACATCCAATGGGGCAACATCACATAATATCTCATCCTTGAAGGGTTGGATGCCATATGAAAATCGACACTACTGACTGACATGAAGATCTCGTCCTTGGCGAAGCCACCTGATGTTGTATGGTTGCGGGTGTGGTGTTGTCGACAATCCCAACTGTTTGACGACCTCTGCTGAGATGAGGTTCTTCTGGATTTTGCTATCAATAATAAAATGCAGCGGGGTCCCCTTCACCCACATCTGTGAATGAAAAAGGTACTCCCCCTCTTCTGGATCTGTTGGTTCTTCTAGTTGAATTGTTGCAGTTGCGACAATAGCAGTGGGGTCTACGTCGATGATCTATCTTTTACCAGTATTGTCAGAATCAGATTGAGAATCAAGGTTTGGCTCCTTGTCTTTGATCTCAGCCACCAATGACTATTTTGAGCGACATTTATCGGTGTTGTGCCAGGGGCTTTTGTGGAAATCACACCATTTTCCGGTGTCCTTCCTTGTCTTCCCGTGACCCATCTTTTCCTGTGGATTGGACTGGTTTTCGGGAGACTGTTTGTTAGGGTTGTCTTTGTCATACTTTGGTTATTATGGATTTGCAGACCCGAACTCCCATTTTTTCTAGTGCTTAAATTTCTGCTCGATTTTAACAACATATCGATAGGCAGCACCGAGTGATGAGATGTCCAGAAAATCCATTTCAGTTTGGATGGATCTGTGTAGAGCCCCATGGTATTTCAGAACCAAATGTCGTTCAGAGTCTTTGATACCCAGCTTGGTGGACAAGGTATGGAATCTATTGGTGAACTCCAGAATTGATTGGCCCCTCTCTTGCCGCAGTGTGGTCCATCTCATGTACTAGTCCTCATAGTTGTCAACAGGGTAATATTGTTCCTTTACTGCATACACAAAAAAATCCCAAGTGGGCTAGGCCCCATATATTCCAGACTCCTCTATGGAACTGTACTCCGAGTAATTTTCCCACCAATGTTTGACATGGGGGAGAGCCTTAAAGAGTGCAAAGGTGATCTTTTCCTTGTCGAAAAAACTATGAACAGAGAAATAACCTTCTAGCAGATTTAACCATTTATCTAGGGCATCTGCATCTATTTGACCTTCAAATACGGGAATATCAAAATTAACCTATACCTTGAAAGGCGAGGTGCCTCCAAAGTGGTCTCTTGATGAATATGCTCTTGATGCTATCGGGAGGCGTTGAAGGATGTGCGAAAAATTTTCCATCATTTCATCTCTCTGTCGCATGAGAGCTTGCTCAAGCAACAGATTGATAGGATCGTCTGCTCTGCCGTTTTTATTTCCTTCCTCCATTGAGGTTTTCTTGGGTGTGTGAGAGAGATTTTCCTCAAGAGATACAAGCTCGATACCCAACTTTCTATACTCGGACCTCGTCGGGAACATGCATTGAAAACGATCAAGAGCAGCCTTCTCTGATACCACTGATCCAGATTATTTTCGGCACGAAATGAGAGCAGAGATATAACACATAAATATTTAGAGATATTGCAAGAGAGACAACAATGTAACAGAGATATAGCAGAAATAACAAGAATCACAAATATACAGTAATACACGATTTCTATTAATGAAATACATGTACAGAGACTGTAAATACATAATAAAAGACTTGCTAGAATGGTGGCAGCTTATCTCTGAGAAGAGATGTGACGGCTACTCGCATCTGTGAGAATATGATCATTACAATGAGGCTCTAAGGGCCTTTTTTAACATAAGTAAAATCCAAAACCCTAACCCCGGAAGATGAAAAGCCAAAAGGTTTGCGGGCCCCGATGGGGGTAGTTGATACGTCAACTTCCCAGGGGAGTAACTTTGGCATACGATCTCCATTTGGGGTGCTCGATAGCTCGTTGGAAAGATCTATCCGAGAAATACAACTTTTGGGTGAGAAGCATCGATCTATGATGCATGTTTCTCCCCGGTTTCTCAAAAAAACATTGTTTAGGGCCTCAAAATGGCCCCGGAAGTTAAAGACTGCTAAAAATAGTAAATTACCAAAATTGCCAAAAACATGTTTTGGGACAGTTGGAGAAGGTGGGTGGCCACCAATACCCACATGGATCAATCCTCCATCCTTAGGAAGCAATGGCCTCCATTACGTTGAGTTCTCGGAGGAGAGGGGAAAGTGATTGCTGAATCTGAATCTTGGTTATCTACTTGCCTTACTGGAGAAGTGGTGTTGCTTATCTTGTTGAAGGCTATCACAAACCTTTGGCTGGAAGGTTTGGACCTTTTTAACCAGTCTATCTATTTTAGATGACTATGTGCAGAAGGAATTTTTGTGCTTTGTTGCAACCTTGTGGACTTGCTTTTGTTGGATATAAGGTGATTGAGCCAAGGATGTAGTGGTTGCAGTATCCTTTTGTTCCCCTTTTGAACAAATTGTGGAGAAGATGAATTTTGTAGTATGAGGTACTACCTTGTGATACTGTTTAGGTGGGGCAGTAGTTGGAACTACCTCTAGTATCCTATAGAGATGATCCCCCAGAGTAACAATGACACTATGGGGTCGAGACTCATAGATAGCATGGAGTTTCCACATATATGGTTGGCCCAAGAGAACATCACAAACATCCAATGGGAAAACATCACATAATACCTCATCTTTGAAGGGTTGGATGCCATATGACAATCGACACTGCTGGCTGACACGAAGATCTCACCCTTGGCGAAGCCACCCGATGTTGTATGGTTGAGGGTGTGGTGTTGTCGACAATCCCAACTGTTTGACGACCTCTGCTGAGATGAGGTTCTTCTGGTGATCTTTTTCTTGTCGAAAAAATTATGAACAGAGAAATAACCTTCTAGTAGATTTAACCATTTATCTAGGGCATCTGCATCTATTTGACCTTCAAATACGGGAATATCAAAATTAACCTTTACCTTGAAAGGTGAGGTTCCTCCAAAGTGGTCGCTTGATGAAGATGCGCCTGATGCTATCGGGAGGCATTGAAGGATGTGGACAAAATTCTCCATCATTTCGTCCCTCTGTCGCGTGAGAGCTTGCTCAAGCAACAAATTGATAGGATCATCTGCTTCGTCGTTTTTATTTTCTTCTGCCATTGAGGTTTTCTTGGGTGTGTGAGAGAGATTTTCCTCAAGAGAGACAAGCTCGAGACCCAACTTGCTATACTCAAACCTCATCGGGGACATGCACTGAAAACGATCAAGAGAAGCCTGCTCTGATACCACTGATCCGGATTATTTTTGGCACGAAATGAGAGTGGAGATATAACACATAAATATTTAGAGATATTGCAAGAGAGAAAAAAATGTAACAGAGATATAGCGGAAATATCAAGAATCACAAATATACAGTAATACACAATTTCTATTAATGAAATAAATGTACAGAGACTGTAAAATACAGAGTAAAAGACTTGCTAAAATGGTGGCATCTTATCTCTGAGAAGAGATGTGATGGCTACTTTCATCCGTGAGAAGATGATCATTACAATGAGGCTCTAAGGGCCTTTTTTAACATAAGTAAAATCCAAAACCCTAACCCCAGAAGATGAAAATCCAAAAGGTTTGCGGGCCCCGATGGGGGTAGTTGATACGTCAACTTCCCAGGGGCGTAACTTTGGCATAAGATCTCCGTTTGGGGCGCTCGATAGCTTGTTGGAAAGATATATCCGAGAAATACAACTTTTGGGTGAGAAACATTGATCTATGGTCCATGTTTCTCCCCTTTTTCTCAAAAAAACATTGTCCAGGGCCTCAAAATGGCCCTAGAAATTAAAAACTGCTAAAAATAGTAAATTGCCAAAATTGCCAAAAACATGTTTTGGGCCAGTTGGAGAAGGTGAGTGGCCACTGATATCCACCTGGATCATTGGTGCTACTTTAAATTGTTCCACATGGCCAACTCCCTGCATTACACTTGGTCTGGATGTTGTCACATATAGTAGGTTGCCAATCATTGACCTGCATTGCCTTTGATCTCTAGACTTCAAATCATCATCTTTGCTCAACTTGCAACTGGTTTTCATGGGATTGATAACTGGTTTGCAATCTTCCATTCCAAACCTCTTTACCATTTCTCTGATATACTTGGTTTGAGAAATAAAGATTCCCTGGCTGCTTTGACGTATCTGAAGTCCCAAAAAGAAGGATAGTTCTCCAAGTAACAAAATTTCAAATTCATTATGTATATCTTTGGCAAATTTATGGCTTAACCCGTCATCATCACTACCAAAAATAATATCATCAACATAAAATTCAATTAATAAAATACTACCTTTACTTACCTTGATGTAAAGCTTGTTGTCTGCACTTCCTTTTCTGAACCCTGCCTGCTACAGATACTTATCCAGTCTAGCGTATGATGCTCTAGGAGCTTGTTTTAGACCATACAAGGATTTCTTTAATTTACACACATAATCTACGTTCTCTAACAAATGAAATCCTTCGGGTTGTTCAATGTAGACTTCTTCTTCAAGTTCCCCATTTAGAAAAGATGATTTTATGTTCATATGATATACTTTAACATTTTTGGAGTATGCATAGGCTAAAAGCAACTGGATTGCTTCCATTCTGGCAACTGGGGAAAATGTCTCTTCAAAGTCGATTGCTTCAATCTGTGCATATCCTTTACATACCAATCTAGCTTTGTTCCTTGTAACTTGTCCATCTTCATTTAATTTATTCTTGAAAACTCATTTTGTGTCGATCACATTCTTATTCTTTGGTCTTGGAACCAGTTCCTAAGTGTAATTTTTCTCTATTTGATCCAATGCTTCATTCATGGCCTTATTCCAAAATTCATCCTTGTTGGCTTCTTCAAAACAATTTGGTTCAATTGTAGATAAGAGTGCTAGGTGTGTTTGTTCTGGTGAACGGAGTTTTCTTATAGTCTCAACTCCTGCATCTTTGTTTCCAATAATCTGATCTAAAGGATGATTCTTCTGTACTTGTTTGCTAGGTGTCTTTTTAGATACTTTCTGAAATTTCTCTTTTGTTTTTGTCAAATTCTCTTCATCTTCCTCTTCTACTTCCTCTTCTTCTTCTTCTTCTTCGAAAAGTTTTTCCAATGATATGTTTTCTTCTTCCTTTGATTTTCGTTTGCCTGTTTCATCAATTGTTACGTTGATGTTTTCCACAACTTTTTTCAATCTTAGATTGTAACACTTGTATGCTTTCATCGTACTTGAGTAACCAACAAGTACTCATTTGTCCACACAAGAGTCAAACTTTCTCATTCTGCCATCTTCTCTTTTGATGTAGCATTTTCTTCCAAAAACTCTGAAGTGCTTCACATTTGTTGGTCTTCCTTTCCATAGCTCATAGGGAGTTTTATCAGTGTTGTTTCTGAGCATTACTATGTTTTGAATGTGAACTATTGTCTGCACTTCCTGTGTCCAAAATATATCTGTCAATTTGGAATCCATTAGCATTGTTCGAGCCATTTTCTGTACTGTCCTATTATTTCTTTCAACAAGTCCATTCTGTTGAGGTGTCGTAGCAATGGAGAATTTCCTTTTTATTCCATGACTGTTGCAATAGTCCATAAATTCCTTCGAAGTGAACTCTCTTCCATTATAAGATCTGAATCATTTGATTCTTGAATCCATCTCATTTTCAACCATTTCCTTGTAGATCTTGAAGTTTTCAAAAGCTTTTGACTCGTTCTTGAGAAAGCAAACTGCAATCATTCTTGTATAATCATCAACTAATAACATACAATATCTCTTACCTTTTAAGCCCTTTGTTTTAGTTGGTCCAACTAGATCAGTATGCACAATTTCTAGTGGTCTTGTTGTTGAATATTACTTTGATTTGAACCTTGTCTTTGTTTTCTTTCCTTGTTGACAATGCTTGCATAAAGTGTCGGTTGGTTTCGTGATCTAGGGCATTTCTCTGATTGCATCTCTTTTCCTGACTTTGACAAGGTTATCAAAATGCATGTGACCCATTCTTTTGTTCCATAGCCAACTTTCATCTTCCTTTCCTAGACAACACTTTTCATTTCCAATTTCACTTAACACATATATGTTGTTTGAAGTTCTTGCAGCTGTAACGACCAATTTCCCTAAACCTTCTCTTATTATCTCACACTTTTGTGAATCTAAAGTAACTTTATGACCTTGGTCACACATTTGACTCACACTTAGAAGATTATGTTTCATATCTTCTACCAGTAGAACATTTTGTGCCTTTTTATTCTTGTTCCCAATTCAGACTGTGCCTTCTCCAATGATTTTGGCTGAATTATCAATTCCGAAGGAGACTGGTCCATTTATTTCCTTTCAAAATGTAAGAAATTTGTCTCTATCACTTCTCATGTGTTTTGAACACCCACTATCAACATACCAACCATGTTTCTTCTACTTAGCTTGTAGAGTGACGGTGCATTCTTCATTGTTATACTGATCTTGCTTTCTTGTCCATTTGGTTTTCTGAGGTTCTTGTCTATGATTGTTGTTATTCTGTTGAGGTTCTTTAGGAGGGACTATCATTCTACAATTTTTGGCCACGTGTCCAAAATTTTTACATTTGTAACATTCCACTTCAGTGCTCAAAGATTCAAACCTGTTGTAACTTCTTCTTTGTGTTTCACTAGGTCTTCTTGAGTAACCCCTTTGTGTATGACTCTTAAAGTTGTTATTGTTCCTGTTGTTAGCTCTGTAATTCACAACTTTATGTCCAAAATTATTACATGCATAACATAAACCAAAAAATATAGTTTGATACCTAGAAGTTGAAGATCTTCTGAATCCTTCTTCTTGAGGCCTATCTGTCTATTTTTTATTATGAAAAATGAATCTTCTCGGTGGAGGAGTGTCCCTGTAATCTTCCTTGTACATCTTTCTATCCCCTTTGATTATTTCTACATAGCTTTTTGGATTTGTTTCTTGCTCTATTGTTTTGGAGATTGATCCCTTTTCTGTCTGATTGTATCCAAGTCCAGGCTTGTCAAGATAATATTTTTGACTGTTGATAATGTCATCCGAAACTTTTGAGCTATTCTTCATATTTTTGTTTTGAATATCCTTTCTTAGTGTGACAATCTTTGCTTCCAAGTTTCCAACGATCTTGCCATTTTCTTCTAGTTGTTATTTGAGTGCTTTTTCAATTATTTTATCTTCTTCTATTTGAACCTTCAATATTGTGATCATTTGTTCTAGTTATCGAGTGTCATTTTTCTTGTCTAGTTCTTCTTTTAGTTTCTTGTTTTTCTTCTTTTATCTTATGATAACTTCTATGGAACACATTAATTCTTCTCGATAGTCAACTTATTCCTCTTCAATTTCGTATTCGACTTCTTCATATCCTTCTTCGACTTCTTGATATTCTTCTTCGGAGTCTTCTTTGTTAGAATCGTTTACTGCCATGGATAGAACTCTTTTTGTCTCATTGTCACTGATTTCATCTTCATCTGATAATGAGATGTCTTCCTTGATGCATAAGGTTTTCTTGAAATATTTCTTTGTAGTTCTTTTGCCTTAATATGTGTTTTTGACTTTTGAGTAACCTTCATCATTTCTGTTTTTCTTAAGAGGACTTTTGTTAGCAAAATGACCAATACCATCACAATTAAAATAAATTAAAGGAATCTTACCTCTATACCTACCATTGGTTCCCTTTTTCAGTCTTTTGACGAAGTTGGCCACTTATTCATCATATTCTGAGACGTTTCTACTGTTGCTATATTCTTCTTGTTCCTTTTTCTTTTTCTTTGATCTTTTGGATGCTTTGAAGGCTTCCTCTTTTACATATCGATTTTACTGTTCAGTTCTCATTTCATATGCTATGAAGATTCCATGCAATTAGTCCATGCTTATTGAGTTCAGACCCGATCTTTCTTCTAGTGCTGATATCTTAGGGTTGAATCTCATAGGAAGAGATCTTAGTACCTTTTGAACAATTACAAATTCTTTGATTTCTTCTCCCAATCCTATGATTTCATTCACTATTTCGTCAACTCTTAATAATTAGGCTGCAATATTCTCATCTTCCTTCATTTTTAGTCATTCGAACTGACCTCTGTAAGTTTGATGTTTTGATGCTTTGACTTTTGTATCTCCTTCATAAATATTTCGAAGCTTGTCCAAAATCAATTTAGCAGATTTACAATGTGCAACAATGGTGAATATTGTTTCACTGAGACCATTCAAAAGTGCATTTGTAGCTTTGGAATTATTCTGAACAAGTTTCACTACTTGTCATTTGTTGGTGGAACTACTAGTACTGTGTATCCATTTACAATTGATTGCTAAATTTCAAACCCCTATGCTTGTATATATGTATTCATCATTATGCTCCAAAAAGCATACTTATGTCCATCAAAGTGTGGTAGTCCATTTTTATATGAGTTGGTACTCTCCATGATCTACCTTTTAGTGGTTAAACGGATTTCTGAAGGAACTTTCTGATCTGAAAATAGAAGGCTGAATTGTTATGCTATGCAAGCACCCTCTACTTCATAAAACTAAACTTTACAGGACCTTGCTTCATCTGTATAAATATGCAAGAACAAAATTATGTGCCAAGTTTATGAATCTTCTTTTGAATGTTTATGTGTGAGGAATTGTTCTTTTAGATGGTTAAATATGTAATTTAAATAAATACACAGCAACACAACTTGCAACAAATAAACCATCAAACTCACAACAAAAAGAACATGATAAAGGAGTTCACCCCCCTCCGGGCTACATCTCCTTGAGCCTCCATCAATGGACTTGGCTCTCTAGGATTAATTTGTCAAAAAGTTCTTTTACAAGCTAATGATCAACTCCAATGGAAAAACAGACTATACCATTGAGATCAGAACACATAAAATCCCCAAAAATGACTAATAGAACTCTGAAAATGGATAATGGCTCATCCGGGCATGACCTCTTCTACATGTGGCCATAAGCTTCACTGAGCTTCTCTTTGGAAACAACACCTGTAAAAGTCCTGAAAAGCCTCTGAAACCTGTCGCAATGTGTTCAGAGAATAAAAATTAGCCAAAAATGATTATTCATTCACAGAAAACAAACATAGGCTCACCAAAACATGTCCTCCATCAATGAGGGCTTCAAGATCCCTAGAGCTTGCTGAAACTTCAATGGTGCAAAACCTGCAAAAGAAGTCTTCAAATGGCCTTGATAACAGTGCCAATGGATTTAGGACATCCAAAAACCCCTAGCTGGTCTTTTATGGCACCTCAATCGACCAAAAGATGAGGAAGATAAGCCTCCTGCCATTTTTCTTCTTTAAGCTTGATGTCTCTGCATCTACAAAACGCACCCTTCTTGTGTGAACCTGGCACACACGCAATAAATAGCGTGAAAACCCAGCACCGGGTGCAATCGCGCCAATGGTGCAAACCGTAGGACGGTTAAGGGCACGCCAGCCCCTAACCTCCTAGGCACATGGGCATATGGGTCATAAGACCTCACGCTATAATAAAAAGGGCTCCGTTTTAATACCAAACAAAGCAATGACACATGGCGGGTCAGTTTTCAAACCGTGCAAACCACTTTACACAAATCCCGCATGCATATACAAAGGTCACATGGTATATACAAAGGTCACGGGCTTTAGTTTAAATCCCGCGCCAATCGTTTGGTGTATAGCATATATGGTATGGACATATGAGAAAAAAAATGACCTAAGCCCCGGCCCGACCCCCCGCCAACGGTTACAAACTTTGATTTTAAATATAAACCAACGCATATACATGTTAAGTAACAACCCATGGTCCGTTGGTCAGATGGTCTTCGCAAAGGTGTAAGGTGGAGGGGAGGTCTGGGGGTCGAACCCCACGAACTCCATTACATTTTACATATAACAACCAACCTATCCTGGGGTGCCACATGGCAGCCCATGATTGGGCCACGTGGAACCCAATCACTCGCCCAAAAAGTGCCATGTGTCGACTCCCCATTCGACCACCTGTCATCCAATAATAACTACCACGTCACCACACTTACGATCGTACGACTCTGCCACGTCATCCTGTACGGACTGTACGGACTGTACAGTCATCATCAAAATTTTTGCCTATTTGACTTGATGAATAGATTGCAATATCTCTCTCTCCCGACGTCCATTTGAGACAAAACGAGTTGCGTTGGGTTTTTAACGATGAGGGCTATGCTCACGTTCGTTTTGATTCAATTCCGAGAACATTGACTTTTGAGCTAAAATTTGACCCCTAGTCCAGATTTTGATCACACCTTCCCACTGAAAGGATTTTAGACCCACAAAAGCTTATGATTATCTATCCAAGCTTCAATACTCTTTTTATTTCAAGTTTTATCAACTGATTCTACTTGAAAAGCCTTTTCGACAATCACTTGGATACCTGGACATGCCTTGCACTGCAACTGACTATGTCCCTCAACCACTGTTCTCTGGCTGCTGCTGACCCACTTTTCTCTTTGTTCTTGGAAGACTGCCAACCTTCCCACTGAGAATCAAATCCCTCTTGTGAACTCTTTGACGTCAACAAAATCAGCTCTCCAATGGCTGCAAAAACTTTCCTGCGACATCTTGTCACAAGCCAAGAAAACCATCAATCTTGAAAACAAATTATACAAGACTGAAAATGATGCCAACAAAGTTTTTTTCTCTTCAAACAAACTGTCACATCTTGTACTTCATCAAAGCACATGGTGTTTTGTTGCATCATGGTGTACTCAAAATCAACTTACAAGTCAACAAACACCATCGACTAAACATAAGTCGAAAAACATGATCGACACACATAGTCGTCAGACAATCATCGACACCAGTTGAGACTTATTTGAAACATCTCAATCTTCCCAAAATGACAAGTCGACAAACATGATACACAATCGTGTTACAATCATGAATCATTCATGATGAACCATCACCAGGTTCACTGCTTACACATACACAAAAACAAATGCATGTGCATGACTCTTCAACTCTCCTTCCAGTACAAACATAAGTACATAAACCCGAAACATGTGGGTACATAAGAGCTGAATATGAAAAAAAAATGGCTGCAATAAGTGAACATCATATCCATCTTTTACATCCTCCTGGCGAAGTTGTGCAACAACAAGAATGCCTTCACACGAATTGCATTCACATGCAACTTGCATCATGCAAGTTGTGATAAACTGCTGCAACTTATCATGCTTCCCATAAAGGCACACATAACTCTGAAAAGTGCATCTACAACAGAAAATGCAAGCTTTAGTTGCTCAAGAAATCCAGCCATTTCTTACCAAGCCAACTCAACAGTGACTTTTTCCACTGGAAATCGTCCTCTTGTGAATCATCTTGACTCACATCGATGATGGAATCTCCTCTTCCATTCTTTCCAAACTCTTTATCCATCTGCCTCTTGTGCTATGGATGAGTGGTTGGATGCAATGTCCAACATTGGTCAATGAGATGACCCCGCTTCTGATAATGAGTGCAAATATTTTGCATCCTCTTTTCACGTTGTCTTTGCTTAGAAAGTTTCCTGAAAGTGGTCAATCTTTTCCAACACTTTGAAACATGATGGTTATATAAACCACAATATGTAAATGGATTCTTTCTTCTATTTTTACATACAAATTTATCATGCTTATCATAATAAAAAACAATTGAATGATAAGCAGAATTATACCTTAAACATTCACCTTTATTGCCTCTTTGAGGAGGTGAATTTGAAGAGTTACAAGCTCTCCTTTGAAGACCATCAACAATGTTCTTGTCCTCATCACTGTCACAACTCTTTTGTTTCACACATTTGCATTCATCTTGAACACAAGCTTTGCATTCTGAAGGGATTGAACTTTCAACAAAAGTTCTTGAACTTTCACCTTTAAAGCCTTCTTGAGGAGGTGAACTTGAAACAAAGTTTGTTCTTGGAACTTTTTCCCTTGTCTCCTCGACTTTGGAATTTGCTCCATCTTGCCATTCATATCCAAGACCACAATACTTGGGTCTTTCTTCAACAACAATAGGCTCAACAATGCCTTGTGCATCCTTGCCCAAACCTCTACCTTCATAGCCCATTTTTAACAATAACTTGGACCCTATTCCTCTTGTGTGATTTTCAAAAACACCAAAACATTCATATTGTGAGGAATTAGAAGATAAACTAACATTGCATACCTCATGTTCATGCATGTACTTGGTAAAAGTTTCCTTTGCCTCATGGAGTTGAATCTCCATCTCATGCAACTTTTCAAGAAGCTGGTCTTTCTCCTCCTTCATGGCCATCAACTGCTCTTCAAGGGCAATGTTCACATTTCTATCTTCACACATCTCTTTCATCAAATCTCTTATGGTTAGAATCTCTTCTTTTTCAAAGAATTTAGATAATGAATATGTATGAGAACTATCAATGCTTGAAGCTTCCTCCATCCTTGGAAGATATTAAACTTCAACACAAATCTTGCACAAATACCAACAGCTAAATCTCAAGCTATCAATGGAAAACACATGAGCAAACCAAACTATGCTCTGATACCACCTGATCTGAAAATAGAAGGCTGACTTGTTATGCTATGCAAGCACCCTCTACTTCATAAAAATAAACTTTACAGGACCTTGCTTCATGTGTATAAATATGCAAGAACAAAATTATGTGCCAAGTTTATGAATCTTCTTTTGAATGTTTATGTGTGAGGAATTGTTTTTTTATATGGTTAAATATGTACTTTAAATAAATACACAGCAACACAAATTGCAACAAATAAACCATCAAACTCACAACAAGAACAACATGATAAAGGAGTTCACCCCCCTCCGGGCTACATCTCCTTGAGCCTCCATCAATGGACTTGGCTCTCTAGGATTAATTTGTCAAAAAGTTCTTTTACAAGGTGTTTCTCAACTCCAATGGAAAAACAGACTATACCATTGAGATCAAAACACATAAAAACCCCAAAAATGACTAATAGAACTCTGAAAACAGATAATGGCTCATCTGGGCATGACCTCTTCTACATGTGGCCATAAGCTTCATTGAGCTTCTCTTTGGAAAAAACACCTATAAAATTCCTCAAAATCCCCTGAAACCTATCCCAATGTGTTCAAAGCATAACAATTATCCAAAAATGATTATTCATTCACAGAAAACAAACATAGGCTCACCAAAACATGTCCTCCATCAATGAGGGCTTCAAGCTCCCTAGAGCTTGTTGAAACTTCAATGGTGCAAAACCTGCAAAATAAGTCTTCAAATGGCCTTGATAACAGTTCCAATGGATTCAGGACGTCCAAAAACCCCTAGCTAGGCTTTTACAACACCTCAATCGGCCAAAAGATGAGGAAGATAAGCCTCCTGCCATTTTCCTCCTTCAAGCTTGTTGTCTCTACATCTACAAAACACACCCTTCTTGTGTGAACCTGGCACACACGCAATAAATAGCGTGAAAACCCAGCATCGGGCGCAACCGTGCCAATGGTGCAAACCATAGGATGTTTAAGGGCGTGCCAGCCCCTAACTGCCTAGGCATCTGGGCATATGGGTCATAGGACCTCGCGCTATAATAAAAAGGGCTCCGTTTTAATACCAAACAAAGCAATGACACATGGCGGGTCGGTTTTCAAACCGTGCAAACCACTTTACACAAATCCCGTGTGCATATACAAAGGTCACATGGTATATACAAAGGTCACGGTCTATAGTTTAAACCCCACGCCAACCATTTGGTGTATAGCATATATGGTATGGACATATGCAAAAACAAATGACCACGGGCCGGGGCTAAGCCCCGGCCCGACCCCCCGCCAACGGTTACAAACTTTGATTTTAAATATAAACCAATGCATATACATGTTAAGTAACAACCCATGGTTCGTTGGTCAGACTGTCTTTAAGGTGGAGGGGAGGTCCGGGGGTCGAACCCCACGGACTCCATTACATTTTACATATAACAACCAACCAATCCTGGGGTGCCACGTGGCAGCCCATGATTGGGCCACGTGGCACCCAATCACTCGTCCGAAAAGTGCCACGTGTTGAATCCCCATTCGACCACCTATCATCCAATAATAACTGCCATGTCACCAGACGTACGGTCGTATGACTCTTCCACGTCAGCCTGTATGGACTGTATGGACTGTACAGTCAGCATCATTTTTTTTTCCCTGTTTGACTTGATGAACAGATTGCAATATCTCTCACTCCTTATGTCCGTTTGAGACAAAACAAGTTGTGTTGGGTTCTTAACGACGAGGGCTACGCTCACGTTAATTTTGAGGCAATTCCGAGAACGTTGATTTTTGAGCTAAAATTTGACCCCTGGTCCAGATTTTGATCACTTTCTCTGATACCAATTGTTGGATTACTGAGAGGGGGGGGGTGAATCAGTAATAGCATAATTATAATCATTTTTCTCCAAATAATACAAGTGTTATAACAATGTAGAATTATTATCCAATAATGAGCAATAAGAAATGAACAATCACACACATACACATTACACCGTTGTTTTACGTGGAAACCCAAATTAGGAGAAAACCACATAATTCTTTATCTTATGTGTCTTGAAGAATTACATTCATTGGAAGCACCAACTTCCTTTTTTTTCCAGCTACAACTATAAGGAGGCTCTAACCCCCTAGTTTCTTAGGCTACAACTTGAGGGAAGCTCCAACTCCCCAATTTTCTGGCTATAACCAGAAGGAGGCTACAACCCCCTATGTTCTTCGGATACAACCTGAAGGTGGCTACAACCACCTGTCCTTGCCCCGTCCGACGGCCCTGAAGTAGAAGTAGAATGATGGAACCACTGTCACATTATCACTGTGAGATATACTGCTATAAACATGTACCAATAAACTTGAACCATGCATCAACCATGCATCAACTTGTACCTCAACCAAAATCCCTCATCAATTTCATCATCCAAATATGATTTGTAACTCTGTAATAGAACTAGTGTATATGATCACATACCTGCAAACCTTCCTTAACTTTAACAACAAGAGACTAGTATTTTCATCAAACGTTTCTTTAGTCTCACAAGACTAGTTTTGGATTAGTCAACAACCCTAACTTGAAATAATCATAACTTTGTACCTGTAATGAATACAGATCTGAAATTGATACACAATTTTATTCAGTGTGTTTTATGCAATTCCTCCAGGTTTCACTACTTGGAACCTCTGAGAAAAGGAGTTATGGAAAAAATGGCACACCTTGTTGAATTATGGCTTATTCTAAAGAGAGACCTTGCAGAGTGTGCCCCATACAAAATATTTGTTGAATTAATATGAAACTATTACACTGCATACTACAGACTTTACTCTAACCAACACATTTGGTCTTACATAATTTGGATTTGTTATGAAGAAGTTATGATGTTTTTACTCAAAACACCTATTTTTGACTAGTTTCAGGACTAGCCACAAACCCTATTTTCCACAGAGTGTAACTCCAAAAATACAATGAACCACAATATGAATTTTTTACCATAGATACTTAGATATGTTTCCTCAATTACATAGAAATTTCACGGTCCGAATCATTCTAGAAAAAAAATTATTGCAAAAATGGTGAGATGACCTGAAAAAACCATACCTTAGAAAGCATCATCAAAATAATTTATCCTTCCTTGAATTTCATCATTCTTTTCTTCACTTTCCTCATAAATTCAGCTTATATATCCTTTGGTTACTTCAGACACCTATAGGTATTCAATATTCTCAAGTGTGTCTTAAATGAGAGAGCCTTGCCTCTTATTTATACTCTCCTAGTAGCTTCCTTAAAAACATCTTCTAGGTCACTTTGCACACTTTCCTTATTTTAGGGTTAACCCACTTCTAATTTCTCCATTAAATTTATTATTGAATTAATTTATTTTGTATTCACTTCGAATTATAGTACACTCATCACTTCACCTTATTATTTACCTTTTAAAATCTATTAAACCACTTTGACTACTTTGACCTTTTGGGGCTTCTAAATGACATATGAGGGTCCTCCAACTTCGTAAGGCCATAACTCTCAAACTGTGAGATTTATGTGAAGTTACACATACCACCAGAAATGGAATGACAAACACTATCCATCTAGGATAGTTTCACTAACAAATTCACTAGCTTTCATCTCATTATTCCACAAATAATCATGGGTTTTCTAACCATACTTCTAGGATAACTCAATCCGCAAAGTGTCTTCCCATGAGGGATTTCACCATAAGGGGACCACTTTGGAGTTCATCCATTTCTACTTATTATCAACCATGACAAGACAATAAAGAGTCATCTTTACATCAAACAATTTTAGGTCCATTACCCAATCTTTGTGCTACAAGGCTTTCTTCAAGGGTTGACATCAATGACAACCAACCTTAATCAACAATAGAAGGAGGATGATGGGTGGTAAAAGAACAACAATACCTGCAAATAAGAAAAGAGAAGTTATCAGACTTCGGTTAAACCTGTCTAGTCAAAGAAGTCGAGTAAATGGATGAAGGAATTGATAAAGAAATAAATATGTGATCAGCATAATCTTACTATGATGTTCTGTCGTGTCTTTGCTTGTTGGTTAATGTCATTTTATTGTATTCATTAATGGTTATAGGAAGCGTCTCAACTGTTTCTTGCCCCTCATTGGACAATTTTTCGATTTCTTTCTTGAACCATTCTTTAATATAATTTTTTATTGTTGCCACGTTCATCTCATGACGGATTTTGATATTGGACAACTCACCCTCTAAGGCTTGTAAATTAAGGGAAATACCATGTAATTATTCTTCAATATCTTGGTTCTTCATCGAGTAGTCCACTAGCCAATTGTCTATGTCATCTTCATTATATTCAAGTATACCATAAAACTTTTCAACTGATAACCCTTTAAAAATATCAACTTGTTCGTCAAACTATTTCTTTGTTAGGAACATTGAGTTGATGATTAACTTGGGGTCTTATACTTTGTTAGTGCTTCCATATAGGTCTATCTTCGTGAGACTTTTGAATAGATAATCCCTCTTTGATATAGTTTTGTTGCATGCTTGAACAATATTATGCAAATTTTTAATCATTTCCTTCCAGCACGCGTTCAATTGCTTTATTGGACTTGTAGAGGGAAGATCCTCATTTCTTCTCCTTAGTTTCGCCATGTTGGAGGCTTTGTTTCCAAAGGGTATTACAGTATCAAGTTAAAAACCTTCTTCGTTCTTCAGATTAGGCTGCAAATATTCATGGAAGGCATGTGCCTTGTAACCAAAAGAAACAATGTTTTTTGCAACGTCCCACGCCTCTTTGATCAATGCCATTATTTTCTTAATATTTATTTTTACATAGCTCCTAGATTATGTAAGTAGGCTTGAAGATCCTTTCAATTTAGCAAAAGGTGTGGTGGGTATGACTACTGACAAAGGACTGGAAAGAAGTGGAAGAGGCATTAAAGTGTCTTCCAGTTCCTTGATCTTTTCTTTCAACTTCGTTTTTTTTTTTCTAAACCACCAATGGAGTCATCCTAAGCATCTTTGGTTTCTCTATGAATTATGGAAATTTGGGAAGGTCGCAAATCCTTTAGGTCAACCTCTGAACGATATTTTCCTTTATTATTTTTCATATCAACTTTTTCAATAATCAATTTCTTGAACTCGTTGTCGAAGACCGTGCTTTGGAAAGTGAACGACTCTTCTTCACCGAAAGTCTCATTCTCATTTATTTCTAATGATGAATTTTGATGGGACATGTTTCCCGGCTAATCCATTGTGGGAAACAATTTCTCGATATCTAGCTAAAGCTCCATGTCTTCAAGAGAGAAGTTGGTGATGTCATTTTCTATTCGATGGTATTCTTCCTCTTTTTTCTTAGAGGGAGCTTGTGTGAGCTCCTGATTTTTCTCGGAGGGGAATTCTTTTCTCCTCCGCTGCTTGAACTACTATTGGTGACTTTCCTAGTTGGGTGGGCCATTGGATTATTGCTCCGAGATGTGATATTTTTAGGGGTAACAACTGGAGATTGGGCACTCTTCTCGTTGAGACCCTTTCATTTCTACCTGTAAAACTTATTAGCACTAAGTATTGTTTCCAAGTAACTAGTATTGTGAATAAGAGAGCCTAAATTTTTATCTTCTTCTTCACTCAAAATGCTATGAATGAATGAATTGTTCAATCCTACAGACAACATATGTTCCACGAAAATCTTGTTAGGGTCAAACCCCTTTATCCTTTCAACATACTTAATATTTTCATTGTGGAAGTGATTCACAAATTCATTAATTTTGTTTATATTCCTGAATATAAAGTCTTCAATTCTCCAAGGCAAGGGTATGAATTGATTTTTCTGCTTCTCGTGGAAAACGTGCAGCCATAAATTATATTTCCTTGCTACTTCTGTAATAAATTTTTTATCACATACATGGTATGGAAGAAAAGAGGGATTCTCTTTGGAACAAAATATCCTTATAACACTATGATTTTCCATCTTATCTAATGTCCCTTTTTTATCCAAGAATTTATTTCCATGGTCTGATATCCTGGGGGTACTTTTACCAAACAACAACCCCTTAAAGACTGAAACGAAATCATTGTAAACCTCATAAAAATGCAAATAAGTCTTGTGTCTCCACAATTATTGATACCAGAAGGTGACTCGATCAACTTCACAGTTCACTCTCTTAAATATACTTAATTTTGGAAATTGACAGTAATATGCTATCGCAAATACCAAATAAGAAGCCATAAATAATTTATTGTTCCTTTTGTAATGTGACAATTGGGAGGATATTTCAATGGAAATCAGTTGTCCCCAATCAAAAATAGATTTATCTTTTACTGCAAAATATAAAATATAAATAATCATGCAAGAAATTGTGACGATCCTTTCTTGGCCTATCAGCCTAGTAAACAACCAAGCCATTTCCTAAAAGGGATTTTTGAACGAGTCGACCTGAATCCTATTTATGTCCTTTGGGACAGCCGCGATATTCTCCAAATATGATCCAGATTTTATGAGAAGAACAAAATTAATACAAATTATTAAAATATTCCTAACACATAATAACAAAGATACAGTAAAATTGATTTTATATTCAATAAGGAAATAAGCTGAAACTGTAAAATGTAGTGGAAAACAAGATTGTTGGAATGGTGGTGGCTTATCTTTGAGAAGAGATGTGACAATTATGCTCATTCACAAGAAGATGATTACAATGAGGCTCTGAAGGCCTTTTTACAATAAATAGGACTGTCAAAAACCATATAAATCCAAAAACCTAACCCTAGGAGATGAATCGCCAAAAGTCACGTGGGCCCCGTTTGGGTAAGTTAGTACATCAACTTCTCAGGGTCATAACTTTTGCATACGATCTCTGTTTTAGGCGCACGATATCCCATTGGAAAGGTATTGTCGAGGAGATTCATTTTGGGGGATCAATCAAATCCATCAGCTATAATTTAGAATATCAACCCCAAAATACCTTCATTTAGGCCCTCAAAATGGCCCCAGAAGTTAAAAACTGCTAAAAATAGTAAATTACCAAAATTGCCAGAAAAATTGTTTTGAACGAGTTGGAAAAGGTGGGTGGACACCGATATACACCTGGATAAATCCTCCCTCATTAGGGAGCAATAATATCCATTGCGTTTACTTCCCCCATAAGATGAGGAAATTTCTACTGAATTTGGCCCTGGGTGAGCCACTTGCCTTGGTGCAGGAGTTGCCCTGCTTTCATGACTCAATAAAGATTGATCCTTTACTATTGAGTTCCCTTGATATGTGTGTCCACAATATGATCAGTGGATTTTTTGTGCATGCAGTCAGGTTTGAGCTCTATTGGTGTCAACTTCTTTGCTATCTCTGAGGTGTCTAGTAATGGGGGGAAATATGGCCGAAGGAGTGCCATGTTCAAGACTAGGTGCAGGCCAAGGAAAGGGGCAATGTTGAGCTCAAAATAATTTTTACCCATAGCCTTGGTGATGGTGTAGGACCCATAACAGAGTGGTAGAAACTTCTAATGGGTTTGTGTAAGCCATTGTTTCTGCAAGTGAAACCAAACTTTGTCTCCCACCTGAAACTTATGTGGCACCCGATGTTGATCATGGCGCTTCTTGTACTTGGAATTAGACTTATGTAGAATATCCTAAACCTATTGGTGGATGTGATGGATCTGCTCAATGAACCGGGTGGCTTTGTCATCTTCTAGTGGGGCAGGGAACGAGTCGGACGAGGTGGTCACCGGGGGTAGTGAAACATCCATGGGGCCCAATGGTTGGAATCCCAACCCCACCTAAAAGGGGTTGTGTCTAGTTAAGCTATGCAGAGCTCTGTTGCATGGATGATTTTAGGGTTTAAATTTCGCTCATGGGCTAATTTTCCATGGTTTTCCCAAAACAAATATTTTCCATTCTAAAAATGATTCGCCCAAATTCTATAGGATAAAATTGTTTTACCTTAAAAATAGCCAAAATTTTATACAAACTATATAAAATCCTTAGAAATTTGAATAATTTTACAAAAATATCGCCAAACATTTATAGTTGGCATATTAAGGATTAGTAAGATTCGCTAATGTTTCTACATTTTAAAATAAATTTCCATCCTTAAAATCATCCTTGATCGGTTGTAGCTATGATGGACATAGGGAAGACTCTCATCACATGTTCGGATCTGTTTTTAATTTTACATGCACATGATATGTACAATCATCTGATTGACGACCTCGATTTCGCCATCTCTCTGGGGGTGAAAGGAAGTGGATTTGGTGAGCTTGGTTTCGAGTAGTGACTAGAGGCTCGACCAAAATGTGTTGAGGAACCAGCTATCACGGTCCGAGATAATGGTTTGTGGGATCCAAAAATGTACCCATACTCGTTCAAAGAATATCTTGGCAATGGCCTCTATTGTGATGTTCTTCTTGCAGGCAGCTAGAATCGCCATCTTGGAAAAGCGATCAACAATCACAAAAAAAAATAGTCATTTCCCCTATTGGTGGATGGGTGGCCTGACATGTAGTCCATTGAGATGGATTCCCACAACCTATCAAGAGTAGGAAGAGGGGTGTATAGGCCCTGTTTCTTAGTGTTTGGGTTTTTAATAGCACAAGTGATGCAAAACCTGATATAATTTCTGAAATCTTGTCCAACTTTCCTTCAGTATAAATGTTCATGCAACACTGCCACTGTCTTTTCGATGCCAAAGTGTCATGCCACCCCACTGTAGTGATCTTCCCAAATCATCTTTTCACGCTCGTTTGATGGAATACAGAGATGGACCAAACGACAAAACAACCCATCTTGAAGATGGAAATTAGCGACCATTGAGTTGGTGCCCAACATTTGGTAGGTGGTAGAGAAGTCAGTGTATGCCTCATAGAGGTGGGCCCATCTGTAGATCTCATGGACACAAGATTCTAGCACCATGGTGAGTGACACGACTGGAGGTTGGCTGAGGAAATCGAAAACTCGGTTGGCACTTCCTATTTTATACTTGATGTTGAGGTGGAACTAATGTAAGTATGTGGACCACTTATGATGGCGGTCATTCTAAAATTTTCCTTGGGTCTGCATGACTTGTAGTGGCTTGTCATAAATGTGGATGATTGTCTCCTTCCGAAGAATGTAATGTCTCCACTAGTGACAAGCTTACACAATGGAGTACATTTCTTTGTCGTAAGTAGCATACTTACGAACAACATCCGATAGTGTCTCCATATCATATGCCACAGGGTGGCAGTGATGAGTGAGGACATCTCCCACAACATATTCTGAATCATATGTCTCGATATCAAAGGGATTTTGCAGGTCTGGTAATGAAAGTATTGGGTATGAGAAAAAACACTTCTTCAAGTCATCGAAGGCTTGTTGTTGGGACAAGCCCCAGACAAATTTTTCCTTACTTCCACCACTAGTTACTTGGATGAGGGCCCATGCGATATGAGAGAATCCCAACACGAACCTGCGATAGAAATTGGTGAGGCCCAGGAATATCTGAAGTTCATTGAGTGTGGTTGGGGATGGACAGTCACAGATGAGCTGTATCTTGGCAGGATCCACATGCACACCATGTCGATCAACGATGTAACCTAAGTAATGGACCTTGTCCATGCCGAAGGAGCATTTTTCCAAGTTTTCATATAGTTTGTGCTGTCGTAGGGTGTGCAGAACCTGCTGAATATGACGCATGTGTTCTGCTCAAGTCTTGTTGTAGACGAGGATTTCATCCAGGTACACCACTACAAATGTATTGGTGAAAGGTCGTAGGATATTTTCCATCATCCTCATAAATTTTTCTGGAGAATTCCTCCAACCAAAGGGCATGACCAACTATTCAAAAATACCTTATTTTGACTTGAAGGCGGTTTTCCATACATCCATTTTTTCTCTTGGGACTTGGTGGTAGCCAGAATTTAGATCAATCTTACTGAAGTATTTGTCCCTCGTAAGTTGATCAAAGAGGTCGTTGATTCAAGGAATCATGCACTAGTTTCATACTGTGATTTTATTCAGGGCCTGGTAATCAATGCAGAGTCACAAGGTCTCGTCTTTCTTCTTCACCAACATGATTGGGATCCCACAAGGAGATGAGATTTTATGTATGTTCCCCTTGTGGAGAAATTCTTGGATCTACCTATTGATCTCCTTGTTTTCTAACAGAGAGCGGCGGTATATTGGCCCATTGGATAATGATGCACCTGGGGTCAGATCGATGGGATGCTTGACCTGGAAGTGCAGAGGTACCCCGATAGGAGAGGAGAAGATATCTGAGTATTATTCCACAACCTTATCCACTTTCTTCTATTCTATTGAGAGATCAGCCGCAGAGGCCCTGGATGTGGATGCAATCCTTCGCTCACTATGAGAGAAAATCATGAATAATACAAATTTCACGCTCTAAGAGATGATCTTCCTTCATTGCTTGGCAGAGATCAAGGAAATAACACTGGGAGGGACTGCCTCGGGTATCTTGTACAATTCCCTATTCAAAGTAATAATAACACAACGAGGCCTATGTAACGACCCTTGATTATAAATTATAATTAATTTAATAATGTAATCCTAAAAGATTAGCTAAACTATAATTATTTATTAAAATAACCTTAACTAATTATTTATTATTAATTAATTATTCTTGATTATGATTAATTTAAGTATAATTAACTCTTTAATCAATATGGTTAATGATTGATTTAATTATTAATTAATTTATTAATTAATAAAGTATTAAATTAAAAGTGAGAATAAAATATAACATTTAATCAAGTTACGTATACACGAAGGGATCACATAAGGATCCCGAGAAGATAAGAGAATTAATGAATGGATAAGGGTAATTAAATGAAGGGATAAGGAATTTAATGGAGGAAGGAGTGTCGGTGAAGGGGGGGATAAGGAAGGAAGGAAGGAGTTGGAGGAGGGCATTCGACGGGAAGGAAGCCATGATTTTTTGGGGAGAACTCTGAGTATTGGACCAGGGAGGAATTTTGTGTTTGGGATTGACACAGTGGACCGAGGTTGCTAGAGGTTTTGGGCTCGGAGGGCCAGGATATCAGTAGATATCCTGGAGCTAGGTTGTTTTCCTAGTTGGCAGGGTGGACAATAGTTTTGGGCAATTTTTCTGTGTTTGCAATAGGACTGGGCTGTGTAGCAGGTAGCAGAAGAGCAGCAGTAGCAAGGCAGCTGGCAACGGAAATAGCATTAGAACCAGGTACCCTGTTGAATTATGCATTTATTTATTCTGCTATGAATTCGTTAATATTTGATGAATCTAAATTGCAGAAGTTGCGGTTATGAAGATCGATATTATGCTGAATAGATATTGTTTTGGTTAAGAAATAATTGCTTGTGAGGATAACACTGTTTAGATATATATATATATATATATATTTATGGGCATTACATTTGGTATCAGAGCTGTAGTTGAAACACTGGAGCCTTAAGGGCCATGTTCCCAGCCCAAATTGCTCTCCGCTCAACCTGCAAACAACTCCAAGCCCTAGCTCTAGTCCCACCTGCAAACGAAATGAAACGCAGTATTAATTCGTCATTACAATTGCAGATCTCACTCACTCACTGGGTTAATGTAAATTTTAATCTATAATCCAAAAACCAGGAAAAGAAGGCATATATAAAAAAATTGAATATAAATTTACCTTAGCTGGGATTGAATCATTGAGCGTGCCTGCGGATTCAAAAATTGATGCCGCTACCATTTCATGTCTAGGTTTAGCCTAGGAATTCAACAAGATTTGCATATAAACAGAGCTAATTGTGTGCATTTAATCTTTAATCAGAAACAAAACAAAATAATACAAGACAAGTCAAAGAGATTTTACAAGAGGGCGAGGATACCATTTCATGTTTCAGTTTAGTCTGGAAATTCAATATATGATTTGCATATAAACATAGTCAATTGTATGAAATTACAAAAAAACCAATGTAATTCGTGTAGTTCTCACTCTTGGCTAATTTAATTTTTCATCTATAACCAGGAAATCAAGAAAATAAGAAAGATACATGTGCAGAAATTTAACAGATATCAGCTCGTCTAGCTGGGATTGAATACTTACAGGTGCCATCTGATTAAAAAAATAAATAATGGGATGCCTTCCCTCTAACTCTCAGTACCACCCAACACAACACAAATATAGGAAGCAGACCAGACAAGACCAGACTAATACAAATCACAGACCAGAACAGACTCACACAAAACATGACATGGAGCTTCAAACATACAGACCAGACTCGTACAACGCAGGCATACTTGAGAGGAGGATATGTCCTTTTCGCTTCTGTTGACTACAGTATGGAAACCCTAAGAGACTTCCCTCCATGCGCTAACCGTCTTAGCTTCGACTGTCCACCAGGAGGGTCGATTCCGAGACCTTCTCGAGTTGCCAAGTCTTAAGGATCTGCGCTAATAATTGCCTAAAAGTCTCCAAGCCTTCAGAACCGAGAGTCAACACCTGTTCACGCACCTACAACAAACACATAAGAGCGCATTAGAACTACCAAATTCCATAAACCAACAACAAACACACAATCCAAAGCCAGCATTACTGTGATATTAGAGTCCCATTATCCATTTAAAATTACTTTCATACAGTAATTTGCCACAATGTTCATTCATCGTGCACAAACTTGTCATTACCAGAGTTGGAATCCAAACCCTAATTGAATCAATACCCATAAATTCAAAAATAATGGAAAGATGTATGTAAATGTTGTACTGTACATAGATGAACCTTTCTTGCCAGGCAACTGCTTCCCGTCCTTTATATAAAACTCGTGAATATCCACAAAAATATTTCCTTGCCACATTCTCACAAAAACTTTGCGAGTCCTCGATATCTCGCAAATCTCAATTGTACTGGTGTCATCCGAGAAAAATTTCTTCTTGGTTTTCTTCTTCACAGGAGACTCGCCATCGCCATCGGAATCATCATCCCTATTGTACTCCTCCTTTCTCTTCCCCCATTTCGACATGTTCGTCGGCAAAAATGTTGTAACCACTACAAAACCTACCGACTGAGAATGACAATTTGGAGAAAACCTCGAGCGAATATTTTTATTTCGGATTTCTGAGGAGGGTTTCACGGGATATTAGTGGCCGGAAGCTGTAGTCGAAGCTCTTGTTAGTGTTGGCGAAGCAAACCGTATTGGCGGGAGATTAAAACGACCGGTCGGTTCCGTTCCTCTCTTATACCAGGTTGCAATCTGTGTCCCTGACCCTTACCCTGACCCACATACAAGGAGACTCTACATAATTCTTATAGATTGGAGGTACACACTACCATACCTTAGATGGACAAAGAGAATGATGAAGTCACTACGGAGAGGGCATATCAGGTAAAGGAAGAAGGAGCTTGTGCTATTTTCATCGGCCTATTCTATGAGACCTACGTGCTAACCATCTGCGCTAACCATATTCAACAGGCAATACGTTGTCTGAGCAATCGCCATGGCTTTGTTGTTGGCCCCAAGCGGCAGATGGAATGCTATAGTTAGCACCTGTTGATGACTCTGATTAGGGCCATGTTCACATATAAGGACACGGAAAACTACTTCAACCGGCAAATAAAGAGAATAACAACAAAAAACATAGCAATTATCGCAAAAATATCGACCCATCCATTCTCAGACGAAGCGTCTGGCGATGGAAAAACACAGCCAGCTATGAGGAGGTAGCCCATGCATAAGCTCAGGAAGGACCTAACCCAATAGCGTAGGAACCCAAGTATGCATCGATTAACCAGTACCCAAACTGTAGTGGAGAATATACATTGTATAACTACAGAGAGAAAATGTTTGAGAATGGTCATAGACAGTTGAGTTGTAACACTGGAGAGAAAACAAGACAATGAGAACCAGAGCCTCAGTCGTGGTGAAGTCCTCCGTTGGTTTCACCTCCGAGAAGTGGTTCGGGACGGGCTTTGAAGAAGGGTGTTGTGCTGGATACCCCACTAAGATAAATGAAAGGAGCGAATACCAGAAACGAGGAGGAGAAGCCATGAGAAGAAGCCATGGCGGACATGCTCCCTCATGCCTCCCTGCACAGGTAACCACAACGAATGAAGGAGAAAATGGAGAGTTTAGGGTTTAAATGTGTGGGTGGATATTTTATTCCCGCAAATGCAAGCGAGGGACACGTGGGCTACATCCAAGCCGCCCACGCTGCCGACTTAGCCCGCGCGCCATTTATTCCGCCATTTGGTTGTTTAAATTTAAATATAAATTTGAGCATTAAACAAATTTGTTGTAGTTCGAGCCTTTTGGTTTCATATTTTGTTTAAATTTTGTTTAAAAAAAAAATCTTATATGAATACCAAATATATTCAAGGTTTCATATAATTATCTTATAATAATTTTTAAATAATTATAATAATATTTATCTTTTAAA